>NJDC01002813.1:90215-101485 GCA_002245475.1 Calephelis virginiensis | reverse complement strand
TTTTTGATACATCGTTGATATAAATAAACAAGTAATTATCAGCTGTAATGAGTTCTATTGTGATAGAGTTGTTATCAAAGTAATTAAATTATTAAGACAATAAAACAACATGAAACGTCTATTTGTATTAATTTCGTTCTTGTTTATTTTATTTTTCTAATCAGCCTTTAAAAACAGCTATAAATTATATTTTTAAATTGTACAAAAAAGTCTACTTTGACTAATAATTCAACTAGTCATCTAGAAGTAGCTCGTTATGTTTATGTGTTCCTAGTACCTATCCTTATATTTGTCAGATTTTTCGGACGACTAGCACGAATTGGTTCCATTGAATAAATGTTAGTGCTTTGTTGGCTCCAGGGAGTAAGAAAAAACAGTAAATACAAAAAGATATCTTCACGCCTATATCCCTGAACAAGTAAACAGAAGCACAACCAGGACACCCACGAGTAGCCGAAGACACTAAGTCCCACAATCTGATAGGCGGCAAGCCTATCGCCAACCAGGCACATATCTAATCCCGAGCATCATTTTTTTATTAGAAAATTGGAAAAACCAAATTTCCTTTTTGTTGCCCGATCCGGGAAAAAATAGCAGTCACATTTTCCAAAATCCAAAATGCAAACATACCCGCGGGCTAAAACTAGTTTTTGAATTAAATTTGATGTAAAATGCATAGGATGTTTCATTATATCTACGCGTTATCATGTTTGCGAATTTAATTAGAACTCGTTCGTTCATTCGCTCTGTATAGGTCGCGAGTGACGGACCGTTCAGTGCTGATAATGGTGGTTAATTGCCGTGAGTATCTTGTATTATTATCTAGCTTAGGGCATGATTTACTACGCTCGCTGTGCCTCCAGCTTGTTTCAAAGTTACTTCATTATCGTTAAAAATATTCAAATATAGGAAAAATTAAATGGGAGCTAACTTTAGGTATATTAGGTACACTTCTACCGCCTTAGCTAATGTCATGGACAATATTAAGGTTTTGTTCTATTTATAAACTATACTAGTCGCTCATATCTTCAATTGTTAGCTTAAGATCATCTATGTTGTACCAATATTTGATACCATAAACATGTGACTATAAATACACATTCATGACTATAAATTAAAGGTATTTTTCATTCCAACTTGACTAATTTTGGAAAATACTTTTTAATCTAAAAAAAAGACCTAAATTCATCCAGTTGTAAAATATTATCGTGATTGATTACCAGGTATCTCCCATGACGCGGACAATTTGAAATAATAAAATATACCGTAATAAGTTGATATATAAAAAAGTGCCTGGGTTTTATTACTTAATATAATATCCCCCGTGTTGGTCTGGGCTCCTTTGTGGAACAGACTATCTTGCTTCCTGTGGTTCCAGAGAGCTCGTAACAGGCGAGCATAGGCTTACCGTAACTAACACCGTGATATCTGACTAGGAGGTAGAGTTTCGCAGCGACTCGCCCAAATTGGTACCCACCACCTTACCCATTCCCATCGCCATAACGTCAGTGCTTGCCGTTGACGTGTTCCAGTTCGGAGGATAAGGTAGCCGGTAAACTTGCTTTTACATCCCGGCCAAAGGTTGTCAACGCACCATTACTACCTTTGTTGTCTCTAGGCGTATTAAGGCGTAGGCGTATAAGTGAATTTCTTACCATCAGGAAATCCGTCTGCATGTTTGCTATTCCATATCTTAAAAATAAAAAAACCTATCGTAAATTAACACCATATTTTACAAACTTAGCTAGACAACAGAAGCCCTGACAAATGAACTCTCCAGCAACCAGGATTGTACCTAATTTATATCTTAAACGGTTTAACAGTGTATATTTATAAATAGTCATAAATTGCAAAATTGCAACTTTAATCTGCTACTGCCATAAAGAAATAAAGCATGAGAATATTTATTGCTTAGGAGTGATTGTTTTCAATTTCGATTTGGGTGTCTTTATTGCTAAAGATCTTCCAAAAAAATTAAAATATCAAAAGGGACATTTTGATAACTAAAATAATATTTTTCGATTTATTTTGATAAATACTTGCCTTTATTTTTAAAGTTGTATTATTAAAACTGTAACATCATTTTTTTTTGTAACATCACGAAAAAATTAAAACAAAAAATTAATTATTTCTTATTTTTATAATGAATTTCTTACTCTTGTAATGCTTTAATAGTTTTCGATTTCATTTAACAAACACTTGCCTTTATTATTGGAGCTGTTCCATTAAAATTATAACAACAAAATGCATTTTCGTAATATCATTTAACAGAACTCACGCCATTGCAATTTGTGAATTTTATTTTTATAATTGCTTTGTTCTTTATCACACGCAATCTCAGGAGGATAGTCTAGTGGGCATTCGTCCTAAGAAAAATGAAATACAGATAAAATATTGTTTGAAATTTATGCGTAGGTGTCTTCAAAGTGTTGAATCGTGACCATTCTTTCGGTCGGGTGTGAAATAATCAACTAATTATTATTGGATTATTCTTAATAATCAATCGATTGATCATTTTGTCATGTTTTGATTTTAAAAAATTGAGCTTCTTAGCATATGTTAATTAAAATGTAAATAATAATAACAGGAAATACGTATTTTTGTCAGTCTTACTATATTGTACAAAAATCTATGCCCAAGGTATTTTAAGATTACCACTTATGACGAATAACCTCAGTATTATGTTTATGTTTACCTACTTGTTACGAGTCCTTGTTATTATTGGTTTTAATGTTTTAAAACCAATAAACCCCTGCTTCCGTCTCATCGTTTTTAAAAATATTAAACATAAAGATACTATTTCCAGTAATGCTCTTATTTATATAAAATTCATGTAAGATTTAAAATTAACACGTAATACATTACAATGTCAACTTTAAAGAACATGATCGCACTGTACTATCCTTATAAACTATAAAGCAATTGTTTTTGCGACTTCCGTCATATTAACTTAATTATGTGGACATAATTGGCTAAGTTAATTACGCAGAATGCATCAATCAGCTCAAAACATTACATTATTCATACATTAATATTTTAATTGTATATTTATGTATGTACCAATTAAAATCGTAGAAAGAAACATGTTTTCAAATGTATGCTTTATTTTTAGGTGCAAGCAACATGTATTATGGCAAAATTATTGCTATATCAAACCAAAATTTGGCTTTTGAATGAAATTTTCAGTTATGTAAAAGTACCGTCAAAAATAAAAATATATTCAGGTTCGCATATCCTTAAAAGGTAGGCAGAGATACGAACAGGGCACTCTCGGAATATTATTTGTACTGTTGGGAAACCTACAGCTAACTGGGCACTTAATCAATGCTCGACAAAAAGTAAATAAATAAAATCTATACTTACTCAACGTTAAAATAAAACAGACTTGTTTATCTTTAGTTATAAAGCCCTGACGATGTTTTAAAAAGTGAAACCGGTTGGCTATAGTACAACATAAAGTGTTAAATAAAGTGTATAGTGGAATAGTACAAGAGTTTACCTTAAAAAGTGTGTATAAATAAATAAATGCCAGTATCAAAAAATTTAGTAACCAATTGTTTTATTTTTCTAAAGTCTGATGATTTATCAGTTGTGCTAAACTATCTGTCACTAAAAATACTTAGCAATTGTTACTTTGCCACATTCAAATGTGCTCATATTGTATTCAAATATTTGAAAATCTAAAATATACTACAAGGTAAATAGGTATCGTATTTCTTATTCATGGAATAAAATTTATGATTTAAGTCACTAAAAATTATGTATAAAGTAAGTAAACTTAGTAAGTATCTTTATGGCCATATCCCCAAAGAGGTAGGCAGAGGCACATTCAGGACATTTTCAGCATAATCAGGATATTTTTATTTGAGTATTTAGGACCGTTCCCATTTAATAGCTATATTAATGAAACAAATGAAACTCAGCAGCATCCGATCGTATTGCAGCAAGCATATTGCACTCACAGTACAGACACACAAACAAAAGCTAATATTATTCCCAAGCACTATTATCTCTTTCTAACGTTGGTTGGTTGGTTAAAAGGGTAGAAGTAATATCTTTTGTTGTAATTTGCTAAATTCTCTGAACACGTACGAGAAAATGTAAGAAATTGATTAGACGTTTATTTGATTCATTCATTCGTTATTAAACATTTACATTTTAATTTAATTAAAAAAATCACTAGATATATTATGCACATCATATTTAGGTATTAATTTCATTTATTTGGAAAACAATCCGAAAATCGTTATCAAAACAACTATTCTAAAGTCCAAAACAATTAAGGTATAAAGGGCGCTATCGCTAACGACTTAAAGCCAACGTATTTCTTACCACCAGCAAATGTATTTGCTTATTCTCCTTTTCTTGTCTTCCATTTGCATTTTCTGCATGCAAGTTACATTAAAAACTATGTACAAGTACATTGGTGATGATTTATTGCATACTTTTTGTGTTTTTCATATTAGGATCTGCTTCTATCAGGTATTAACTCGTTAAGAGATTGTATATCGGTCGGGCAAAAAAAAAATGTTTTCTCAATTGTCTCATAAACCAACGTTCATTGATAAAAACAGTCTTCCCAAATCAATTAGTATATAGAAACAATATACCTAGACAGATTTTCCACGTGTTGGTCCGGGCTCCTTTGCAGAATTGATCATCTGCCTTCCTGTGCCAGGCAGTACGTAAAAGGTGAGCATAGGCTTACCGTCACGCTAACACCGTGACGTCGACTCGCCCAGGTTGGTGCCAACGCCTTGCCTATTCCTGCCGACATAATATCAGCGCTTGCCGTTGATTTGTTCCGGTTTGAAGAATAAGGTCGGTAAACTTAATTTTGCTTGAGGCTTAACATCCCGGCCTAAGGTTGGCAACGCACCATTTCCTCCTTTAGTGTCTCTCGGCAGTGTAAATTTCCACCGCCTTACCTATTTCGCTGCCATAACTTCAGTGCTTGTCGTTGACGTTTGGAGGATAAGGTAGACTTACCTTTTGCTCGAGGTTTTGTCTCGTGTTGGCAACATACCATTACCACCTTTGGTGTCTCTAGGCAGTGTGAATTTCTTACGATCAGGAAATCCGTCTGCTTGTTTGCCTTCTAATATCATAAAAGAAGATATTTATAGATTTGGACAGAACTCTGTCTATTACCGCTGCTCGAAACAAAATTAATAATAAGCATGAAATGTCTGGCAAATCTCTTGCTACTTTTTTTTATCAATCACTCATCCATTTCGCTTAGCACGTACCTATACCATGTATAAGTTTCGTTCGATTTTTTTTTCTGAGTTTTGGCGCCATCGAGAGAAAAGATGGTCGAAGTTTTTTCATATTTATTGAATTTCGTGTTGATATTGCGTGAAATTAGTCAATTTTTGTGGCATTTTGTACAATATTGTTCAGTGAAAGTGCACAAATGAAATAATCACGAAGAAATTAGCGTATCGTGTATTTCCTCGTTGCCGCCAAATCTCATTACATGAGCTTGAGTAATGAGACCACCGCTTTACCCAAGAGCCTGACATGACTTACTAACGACTTATGACTACTGACTAATTATAATTGATATAAATTTGATGCAAATTTCTACTTGACTAATGGCAAAATACCAACGTGAAGGCCAAAACCTAAAGCAAGAAAAAAGTTTCGTTTAAATACAAAATAAATTGAATCCAGGTCAAACATCCTCGTCCACGATCTCATCGTTTACCAACTTATTCAATAAACACAGTAATGAGAACGATATTACCTTAATTGCCTTAACTTATTAAATATCGATTGAATTACAATTCGCTTGAGGTGAGGTCGAAATTAGCATTTAAATGAGATATCAATTTAAATGGCTATTGAGTATTACAACGAATTGCCTATTGAAAGTCTGAAACATTTTGACACGTTCTAAGTTGCTAGTGACGTTAGGCTATTACAAATGAAGTATTTTGGTTACACTTAGACTAAGAATCCACGGAGCTGTTTTTAACGCCCGCGGCGTTCGGACCTGAGGTTTTATTTCACAGGTCATAACTCGCGAGACCGCTAATTTGGGCACACATTTGCTATCACATAGCCTTCGCGTTTGAAATCATCTCTCTCAAATTTGGACGATTCTACGTACGGGCGACCGTTGCCGCGGGAACCGCAAACAACCGCGGGCGCTGCGGGTGTAAAACAAAGAGTATATAAATACTACGTAATAAGAGGCGGGACTTCCATAGATACATAGCAAACCCGATTTGTATAAAGTTTACTTGGAAAAGTATAACCCGTATAATTTGAAAGTAAGTCTAAAGGCGTTCAGATATAAGGCAACTAGTGTCATATGATTTGGGCGAATAAAAAACATAACAAACTTATTTTTTTATTTTTTGATATGAAAGTTGCGCCAAACTGGTGTAAAACGCGTCGTGAAATGTGCTCGTACTTTTTGCATTTAAATCTACATTCCACAGAACCTTTTTTTTTACACACTTTATTAGTATATTTTTATTTATTTGTTCTAAGTATAGCTATAGTTAATTGTTTTGTACACGATGCCTTCCATTTTATTTTCACAGCCTAATTTTTTTTTGGGTTGGCTGGAAGAAATTTCTTTAGATAGAGATAAGCTCGCCTTTTGTGCATTTTTAACTTCTCGTGTATTTTTTTGTATTTTAGTTTTTGTGTGCAATAAAGTGTTAAATAAATAAATAAATAAAATAAACCTGCGGGCCCGCAATAACCGCGGAAGCGCGCAAAAGCCGCTTCTTGAGTTCTTAGGCTTACATCTATTAAACGTCTAGTTTAAGTACAGTTAAAATTTCATTTAGATTTTTTTATATCCAGATTCCGCAACATTTGTATTCTGTATACCGGATATTAAATTATATCGCCTTTGTGGTCTAGCGGTCCAAGTGTTGGACTTGACTCATTAAGTCCTGGTTTCGAATCCCGGGTCGGGCAACGAAAAGAAAATGTGGTATTTACAATTTTATAATTAAAAAAATGTTGCTCCTAATTGGATATGTGCCCGGTTGGCGATAGGCTTGCAACCTATCACATTGTGGGACTTAGTGTCTTCGGTTAGTCGTGGGTGCCCTGGTTGTGGCTCTGCCTATCCCTTCGGGTATATGGGCGTGAAGATACCTTACTTTTAAATTAGATTTTGAGTATTCGGAAGGAAATCCCCCTTATATTTATTATATTATAATAGTCCTTGGGGGGTTCTTTTTTATAAAAGGAAGTCTATGTTTTAACTCGTATCTATAAATATATGCATATCAAATTTCATCAAAATTGGTGAAACAGCGAAGAAAGTGTTGCAGAGAAATAGAATTTTGCATTTATAATAGTAAATATAAAATTATGAACAATACCAAACATTAGGTACATAGTGTATTTAAAAGCATTTAAATTAATAAAAATTGATCGCCTCTGTGGTCTAGCGGTTCAGTTGTTAGACTTGACTGCGTGAGGTCCCGGGTTCGAATCCCGGGTCGGGCAACAAAAAAAGAAAATTGGGTTTTTCCAATTTTCTAATAAAAAAAGGTTGCTCGAGATTGAATATGTGCCCGATTGGCGATAGGCTTGTCACCTGTCACATTGTGGGACTTAGTGTCTTCGCCTAGTCGTGGGTTGTACCTCTTCAGGGATATGGGCGTGAAGATACTCTTTTTTAAATTAACATAAATTCGCTTGGCTCTAATGTTCTACGTGTAGGTAGGTACATAAAATCAATAAGGTATTTATACCGGTTTCATTTGTTTCCACGGGGCTATTATAACTAAACCATAAATATTAACACCTCAATTACATTAAGTAATTATTGTGCTAATAAACATGTTTTCACTATAACAAAAGATTTATCCGTTTCTTAGTTTTTAAACCAGAACTTTTTCTAAAATGCATCACATAATATTTAAAAATTCTAATTAGATTATTCTTTTTAAGTATTTTCCGTAATAAAAAACCATAATATATATACAGCTATATTACAACTTATTATACGTAGATACAAAAATCAAGAGGCAAGTACACACGAACAAAATCGCAGCACCTGCCACTTAATAATAGCATAAGGAATATAGGTCACAGTGAAATTAGAAAGCTTAAGGTCAGTATGATAATTTTAAGTATCCCAATTAACGACACGAACAAATTATACAGCAATTTAGTTGCATTTAATTAGCAATTTTATTCACCGATCGGTGTTAGTTTATTGCCACGAACGAATAATTAAGGATAGCAAACAATCTTCTCGTGAGTTATGATCAAGAAAAATAAATCTAATTAGGTAACCAATAATTTGCATTCTTCATAAATATAGTGTAACCAAACTTTGTGCTACGATGAGGACAGTCCTCCTACAGATGCAGAAATAAAAGGAACAATTTAAAACTTACAATTATTACATTTAAAAATACAATAAGTTTTAAATTTATAATATTATAGTATTATAAGAAGGTTGACTATATTATTTGCATTCTCTCTCTTCGTATGATCTAATATCTACATATTTTAGATCATATGAAAAAGTTTGTTTCCTAGTCCTAATCTTCCAAGATAAACATTTAGAAAGTTTGTATTTCTTCAAGACACAAATATTTAAACATTTTGTCACACTAGAACAGATAGTTAATTTTTGCCAATATCGTAGGTTGGGTCATTTCGCAAATTCTAACCATCTTATTATAAGTCAGTCAGTCAAAAACACATAGAGGTAATCAATAACACAATTCCTCGTTTTTGGAGTAATGCGTTGCACCGCTGTACATAAATGACTGTCCTTTTTATTAACCGACTTCAAAAAAGGAGGAGGTTCTCAATTTGTCGCGATATATTTTTTTATGTATGTTCAGTGATCATTTCTAAACGGCTGGACTAATTTGCGAAATTCCTTTTTTATTTAGAAGAATAAGCTCCACAGGTAGTCCCATGGGAAGGAACTTAGGATCTGATGATGGGATCCTGGAGAAATCGAGGGCATTTCTGAAAAAATGTATGGAAGCACAGAGTTTTTGTTGACTTTTTATCAATTGAGAGGGATTTTACGTATAAAATTCGTAATTGTATGATGATGAGCTGATGATGGAGAGCATCCCTACTGAAGGACATTTTCAGCGATTTCTCTTAAACGGCTGGTCTGATTTGGACAGTCCTTGTTTTTGTTTGGAAGGGTGTACCTCTCTCATGGTAAGGAAGTCAGGATCTGATGATGGCATCCTGGTGAAATCGAGGGCATTCCTGAAAAAATGTATGGAAGCACAGAGTTTTTCTTGACTTTTTATCAATTGGGAGGGATTTTACGTATAAAAATCGTCATTTTATGATGATGAGCTGATGATGGAGAGCATCCCTAATGATGAACATTTTCAGCGATTACTCGAAAACAGCTTGTCCGATTTGGATGATTCTTTTTTGTTTGAAAGGGTAGTGTCATGGCAAGGCAGTCAGGATCTGATGAAGGGATTCTTGAGAAATCGAGGAAACTATAAAAAAAAATGGGCAAGCTCAGGGTTTCTATTGACTTTGAAAAATGTTAGTAGTGCTTAAATTGTAGTATAATCCAAGTAGTGCTCTCTCTGTGTTGATTCAAAACTTAAACATACATAAATATACCCAACGATGAACGAGTATTAGATTTCTCCTTCAACGGAAATAAGATTTCTTAAACGGAGCATTTCTGCTAAGGCTCGTTCATCGTGGGGTTTCGTCAACCGCTTGGAGGCTTCCAAATCCGACAAAGCTATTCCATCTAAAGTTTTGACTGTACTGAGAGCGACGTACACTTGGCCATTCGCGAAATTTCTTTTCCTATCACAGCTCTAACGAGGGTTGTCCCCTGTAGCTTGTGCACTGTTACAGCCCAGCACAAAATCAGGGGTAGCATTTGACGCTCAACGTCACCATAGCCTCTAGTTGCTTGGAATGTAGCACACATTGGTGGAATGGATACAAAGCCATCAAAATCTTTTAATCTGCTACCTATTGTGTCGTCGTCGAACTTAATGAGCACAGCGTCAGGCATTTCGCCTTCTTCCAACTGATCTCTGTGTAGTGCTGGCCATTTAAATCCCCTTTCACAACACCTATAGTCCCATTAACAAGCCCATCAGAAACGGCGATATTCCGCCTCAACATGACGCGTGAATTGATATCTAAAAGTATGGTTGGTAATAGACCACCACAGCTATTAACGTTGTAATTATACAACTAAAAAGCAAGAAATCCGACTCCAAGTACTACATAAAAATAAGAAATTGTGTAGGTATTAGGTTTAACATTAGTTAGGTATTAAAAGAGTATCAATTAAGGTAGGTTAGTAATTAAAATAAGTGTTTATTCACAGGTTAGTTTCGTCGATATCTTTTATTGTGGTCTTGTAAATATTTTTGGGTAGGATATAGTTTGTACACATAATATAACAAATTATTTCATCCTTTTTAGTTCTAGAGAGTTTTTGAAGGCGGTTTTCTTTTTTGTTTAAAAATAATTTTATATAAATTTAGCCGTGCCAAACTTGTACCAAAATTAGGACTGTCCTGAGAATCTGTTTTAATATGGTTTATATATTGGGAACAAATGAATAATTACTGATTAGAACCTTGGTTCTTGTCTCATTTACCATCCCCTCAAAGTGGCGAAGACACTTTCAAGTCCTTAATTGGTCAAGTGAGCCTGCTTGATCTGCTTTAAGAATATCATCACAACCTTACCACCAATCCTACCCGTAGGTTTCCGTCTGCTACCTTAGGTCTATTGGTACAGACATCCCGCACTTATCTATATAAGTATATATTAAACCTTATGTTAGGGCTAAGGCTGGTAGGCATATAGGACCTTAGGGACATAGAGTGCTAGGTCTTTAGGGTCTCCTGACATAGGGTATCCTGTTCCGTATCACCAACCCTCATGGTGGTCGGTTCATATGGTATGAATAAAATTGTACAAATGACACCAAAATTGACTAATTTCACTCAATAGAAGCATGAAATTCAATAATTATGAAAAAAAGTTCTATCATCTTTTATATCGATGTTGCCAAAACTCGCTTACTCGTTAGTTATTCCATAAAATCAATTAAATAATTTATTTAATTGATGTAGTGAAATCAAACAAACAATCTTATCATGAATTGTGATCGAAAAAACATATCTAATTGGGTAACCAATAATTTGCATCTCATAAATAAATATTTGCCAAGCGTGTTGGCAAAATGCAAAGACTGGGAATGCAAAGCAATAACGCATACATTACAAATAAGTTATCAAAGCGTAATTTTACACAAAAATGCC
>NJDC01002813.1:58233-73194 GCA_002245475.1 Calephelis virginiensis | reverse complement strand
GACGGGTTCACTACAGAAATATTATCCAAATTTGAAAGGTGCCAAGTCGCCCGATCGGGCGAGTTTTTGTCGGGCGAGATGACGAATAACCCGTAACATGTAACGCTCATAATATCCAAAATATGCAGTTACATGAAGTTACATGTTACTGCATATTTTGGATTTTCCATAAAAAAATGACAATGACAAATCCTAATTCTTCTATAAATTTTAAAGAAAGAAAAATTTCGCCCCAGACAGGATTTGAAGCTGTAACCTTTCGTCTTTAGCCGACGAATGCTCTAACCAATTAAGCTACTGAGGATTCAAGTCCCGTGGCGAAATTTTTAATTCCTTTCTAACCCGTTAACGCGGGTAGTTATGTCCTATAGATAAACAATTCTGAGTACCGACCAAATGAGTTCATCATTACAGATGAAATTCACATTTTAGAATGGCCATAACTTTCGTTTTTCGCAACGTATTTTTATTTTAGCACTTGCCCTGTGCTTGGGATAAATTTTCTATAAATTTTAAAGAAAGAAAAAATTTCGCCCCAAACAGGATTTGAACCTGTGTCCTAAATCCTAATTCCATGTTTTCAGTTTGATAATAGCAGTTCCATATACCGTATTTTTATATCAAAAGATAGCTAACAAGCAGCGTCTCCTTTGATGGTAAGAGATAACCGTAGGCTATAGACACCATAGATGTTGAGTTGGTCCTACAGACTGGAACATGATAGTCATTATGGCGACAGAAATAGGTAAAACAGGGGATCCATACCCAGGCAAGTTGCTATAAAGCCCTCTTGCTCGCCTCTTACGAGGACAGCAGTTGGTCTATTCTACACAGAGGACTCGAACCAACACGGAGGAAATTATATTTTTAAAAACTGTTTTTTTTAAACACCGATCGTGTGAAATAAGCCTAAAACTGTATTGTAGCTACCATCTGTTAGTTAATAAACCCTTACTCAAATTAAATGAGGTGGATTGCAATTTTCTTGTATCATTACCGTGAGATTCGATTAACTTGCAGCAATTTAGCTAACTAAAATCCCATATAAGTTGCAAAACGAAGTCTTACTCGGCTACCTTATGTCCGATGCCCGTGTGCTATTCATTCACTGCATTTTTTTTAATTTCGAAGTAGATAAATTTAAATTTCTCTTCACATTATGTTGTTTATTATATTATTAAAAAGATTTAAATATTAAAATTTACAATCTAGGTCAAACATAGCATATTTTATTTGATAAAATGTTAAATTATTGTTATTTTCACGCACTAAATATGTACAAAAAATGATTATCTTATCTTAAATCAGGGAAACAACCGTAAATACACCTTGACCAAACCATTACTGATAATATACTTACAATGGCACAAGACTAATGTTTGTTCGTTGAGAATATTTCTTAAGACATGATAGGTACAAGAGTTTTATGATTTGTACTTACAGTAGTACTATTTAAATTATGCGCTTCGGCTATATTCGTCAAGCTTCGGAAATCCGAACGTATTTTAAAAATATATCTATGTAGAGTTGTTATTACATAATTCATCATTTCGTTTAAATTTAGATTAGGTCAGCCAATTTAAAAATAAAAGTATAAAGTGTAAAAAGTGTAAAGTTGATATCCTTGCGTCATTATATTATGTAGGTACCTTTATTTCATTTATTATAAATGCGAAAGTTTTTTGTCTGCCTCTTTGTGACGCTTTCACTGCTAGACTGATTTTGATGAAATTTGACGTACCTGTATTTACTCTTAGTTAAAGACCCGAATTTTGACAAAGGCTACACGTTTTTTGTAATTACCTTTCAAAGAACTATGATGGGGTGGCAAAGTTTATATGATAAAAATCTTTGAAATGGAAAGTAAACAGCTAGTTAATATCGTGATCCTGACTGATTTATATGATCTAAGCAGTGTTAAATTTATCTCGACAGCAAAAGTATTTTGTATAGCTATGAAATGTTTTAAAATAATGGCCACTGTGAGATTATGTTATTGGAAATATATTTTTCAAGACTAATTTCTAAGAAAATATTAAGAGCTTATTACAGAAAGATGAAGATAAAAGAAGATTTTTTCATTTTTACTACTCTACCAAAGTTGTCTAATTTTCATAATGTTCAATGTAAGAGTTAAGTTTAAATACCTTGCCGTATATGACTAAACTCAGAAATATGCTATTTTGTTTATTTGAGGTCAGATTCCAGACACGCAATTAATTTCCACGCAGAAGCAAACAGTGCAATAACTTAGTCATCATAAATCTAACATTTTTAAATAATATTATTAAATGATCACAACACATTTTCAATGAAAAAGAAGTATCTTCACGCCCATTTTCCCGAAGAGGGAGGCAGAGGCGCAACCAGGCACCCACGACTAGCCGAACACACTAAGTCCCACAATCCTATCGCCAACCGGGTACATATCCAATCTCGAGCAACGTTTTTTATTAGAAAATTTGAAAACCCAACTTTCTTTTTGTTGCCCGACCCAAGATTCGTCAACCTCAAACAGTCAAGTCCAACAACTGAACCGCTAGACCACAGAGGCGACCATGTTCAATGAATATATAAATAAATTATTTATGCAAAATAAGTAACCTTAGCATACAATGCTATTTGCATTATACTATGTAATATATAGATAAAGTTGTTCATAACTTGGACCAAAACAATCCAAAGCACCTTGTATAACACTCGACTAATCGTCCAAATTTCACAAATCATTATCACGCCATTGCTACATGGACATTGTATCTGTTTACTATTGGTTGTTGCGCACGCGCTATTGTTTGATTACGATATGATATGATATAGCAGCCTTTCCCAAAGTGGGTGATAACGCCCCCTTGTGGGCGCTGGAAGCCTAGAGGGGGGCGGTATATATCTTGAAAAAAAAATGTTTTTTTTTAAACTAGGCGCAACAAATATGTTATTGAGGTTATTGACAAGAAAAAAACGAGAGGGGGGGCGCTACAAAACAACTGATTTTCAAAGTGGGCGTTACATGAAATAAGTTTGGGAACCTCTGTGATATAGCATCATTTCAGCGGTCTCTGTTCCAAGTAAGCATTTTTTATGATATTGGAAGGCAAACAAGCAGACGGATTTCTTGATGGTAAGAAATTCACGCCACCTAGAGACACCAAAGGAGGCAATGGTGTGTTGCCAACCTGAAGTCGGGATGTTAAGCCTCGAGCAAAAGTAAGTTTACCGGCTACCTTAGCCTCCGAACCGGAACATGTCAACGGAGGTGGTAAGCTCTACCACCTAGTCGATGTCACGGTTAGTGACGGCTAGCTATGCTCGCCTAAACGAACTACCAGACCAACACAGGGAACTTGAACGATAATTGGCTCTAAATGTACATAATATGTTAATTATTCAAAGACAAATTGATTGTAGATTCTTGATAAAACCTGAACTTAAATTTTTATATAATACCTACATTTTGTAAACTTTTTTTACATTCGACTTTATTATCGCAAAATTGAAAGATGTTAAAAAAAATAGCTTGTACCTTAGCCAAGTTATAATTGAATTAAGCGACTTTATTTAAAAAGTTATTTTATCAATATTAGCATTTACTCAACGCCATTTTGCAGACATGCATATTTAATGATGAAAATAACGCTGAAACTCTACGAGTGTCTAACATTTTTTTTTACGGACAGCATCTATAATATTTACTGTCGAGATAAATACCAGCTCCATTATTAAAATCAGGTTTGTGTTTTGCACGGAGTGATATACGTAGTACAAAGTTATATTAACTTATAACTTATATTATTTAGTCGCCTCTGTGGTCTAGCGGTTCAGTAGCTGGACTTGACTGCATGAGGTCCCAGGTTCGAATCCCGGGTCGGGCAACAAAAATAAAATTGGGTTTTTCCAATTTCCTAATTTAAAAAAAAAATTTGCTCGGAATAGGATAGGTGCCCGTTTGGCGATAGGCTTGCCACCTATGACATTGTGGGACTTAGTGTCTTCGGCTAGTCGTGGGTGCCCTGGTTGTACCTCTGCCTACCTCTTCGGGGATATGGGCGTGAAGATACATTTTTTTTAATTATATATTATTTATTACCTATATTTTTTGTCAACAGATCTAGTTGTGTGATAAGACTGTAAAGTGGGATCCATTTATAGAATTTATATACTATACATCGTCAGCACTTGTAGAATTTCATTGTAGACATACATTCCAAATAAGGGTAGAAACAAACTGAGCCCACGTATCCTACATATGCATTACGACGTAGGAAAGTAGGCGTGCACACTGGTCCAACGTATGCAACGTACAATTGACATCAGACGTTGTTCTGACTTCATTACACAATGTTTTCGAATTCGAAAAATGAATTTTAGGATGACTTATTGCTTTTGTTATTTTTATGTGAATATGACCGTATTGCGAAAACAAAACAAAAAAGAAGAAACAGAAGAAATAAATTCGCCCCGCATTTGATTGTTGGTAAAGTTCCTTCTCCAACGACGTTTCATCTGTGTCTGACGCGTCGCGCTGACGTACGATCTAGAAACACACTTGTCCGACGCGTGGGATAGCGCCTGATCCCACTCAACCTTTCCCACGCCGATGTGGATCGAAAGATCTACGTACGCGTGGGACGCGTGCAATAGCGTTGCGTATTGTTTCTAAGCCCGTTTTCATATAAATTCAAGGGTGTCACACGATTTTAAACGTCATCATGCATCGTATACGTTGCGTACATGGGTTCAGTCTGTTTCTACCTTAACACTTGTACTTACTCACTTTCCGCAGCATCATTAGGTTTTCAATAATGCACCGTCAGTAACTAAATACAATGTTAAAAATAAAGTAGATTTACTAACTTTTTTTTAAAAGCCCTGACGATGCTGTGAAAAGTGAAACCGGTTGGCTTAAGTGCAATATAAAGTGTGAAATAAAGTTATGGGGCAGTATTATTGTATATATAAATAAATGTTATTTGGAAAGTATGGGATCGATTAAACCTGGAAAACGCTATAAGCGAAATAATTAAAATTTTTGGTTGATAAGAAACATAAAAAGCCAGCAAACATCATATTTTGCAATTATACGTAGTCGTTAAAAAACAGGAGTAATCACATCTATCATATAGTCTCGGCTACAATGATGATAACAAATATAAAAAACAATGATAATAACAAATATACTTTAGCAATTAACAACTGTGCTTGCTACAAAGTGTGCTCTGCTCTCTTTTTTTTACGTGAGCGTCGGGCTCCTACCGACTAAAACCTAAGTGTGTCCACCCCTTCGCCAGGTACCGGGGCTGCGGGAACGATTTCGCACATATTTTCTGCCCCAGCGGCTCTAGATCTCCCGACCCTCATCAGGCAGCCCTGCTCAACAAGGGGCCGCATACCATCAGAAGTGGCGCACGGAGACATAGCGTGCACCATTTCAGGGTTCCATTGGGGGTACCCCCTGCCGCAACCCCACCTTGACGGGCGGGCTAGATGGAAAGCCCGCCCCCCTCCTCCATGGGCCGTACTGAGGCCATCTCACGCAGGCCAAGCGAACTCACCACCCTGTGTCCGCTCCTCGTGACCCCTCTGACCGGAGAGTGGCACTAGGGAGCAGCCTTCCTGGTCCAATTGGTTTCGCCGGAATCCCACCTCTAACCGATTATCCAGCCCCCTCGCCACGACAAGGCTTGGACCCTTGGGAGGCTCCATGCTATCCCTAAGATCTCGCCATGAAAGAGATCTAGATATAAGGGAAGGTTGTCTATTACCATCGGGAGAGCTGTGTGTTTGTTCGCTATCTAATAAGTAATAACGTAATAATTAAACTCACTAAAATTTCATTGGGTGCTACGTCACGATTTGATCGATCTTTTTTGGAAAGATAGTAAACTAGCAGCCCGCCCCGGCTTTGCATGGTTATTAAATATTCATATAAACCTTCCTATTCAATCACTTTATCTATTAAAAGAAACAGCATCAAAATCCATTGGGTAGTTTTAAAGATATAAGCATACACAGGGACATAGGGTAACTTTGTTTTATACTATGTAGTGATATTTTCGAATTGTTCCCATTTGATCAACATCTAGATAAAGTTTTTAAGTGAAACTTAAAAGTTTTTGAGTAACATATAATTATGTTACATATTTCAGTTACATTTTTCATTTACCTTGATGATAAGGTTAAGGTCGTCAAAATAAGTTAAAAATATATTCACTATTAAATATAACTCAGAAACCACTCGTCAGATCATGATAAAACTAATATGGGACCACCTCGAAATCATGACCTAGCTTTTTAAAAAAGAACCATTAAAATCGATTGGCTATTGGCCGAGTAATGACGTAACAAACATACAAGAACAATGGCTGTCACATACGGATGGACAAACAGATAGACGTGACGAATCTATAAGGGTTCCGTTTTTAACCTATTTCTAAGGAACTCTTAAAAATAAATAAAATATTCAGTCGAATTAACAATCTCCTCGTTTTTTTGAGTCAGTTAAAATGGCTGTGCAGTCAAGAAGGGAACGTGAGGACAAAACCAAACAAAATGATTCTTTATAGTTTCCGCCACATGGAAAAAACTATATGTGCATACCTTAACAGTTTTATTACATACTAGCTGTTCCCGCGAACTTCTTTCCGCCCGTTCAGTTTTTATGGGAAAAATTAAAATGATGTTTTTCCCAGTTTCCTCACAATCGAACAGGATAAAAGGATCATGTCCTTCTCCCGGTTCTAAGCTACGTCCTCATCAATTTTCAGCTTAACCGTTGCAGCCGTTCTTAAGTTATAAATAGTGTAACTAACACCACTTTCTTTTATACATATACGATTCAAATGACATACGGGGTAGGCAAAGAGTATAGAGTACCAAATGTCACGATTCTTGAAGACCTGACTTCTTCCTCTCCATTGATTACTCTTTTCATGCAAACGGCTGTATCGATGACTCTAGACACCACCTTCGGTTAAAAGCCTGAGTGATATTATTAAAATCTTACATAGTAGAATTACCTTCGCTGAATTTTTATTTAGAGTATTTTCATTTGGTACCCATAGTACAATATTTAAACAGTAATTAAAAATCACTTTGATCTGACGATGATTGAGAGGAGTTGGAGTAATGGAACACACTTGAAAATACTAGAATTCACTCCATCACACTAAAATCCACCTAGCTGTTTTGAAGATAACATGATGAATGATGTAACATTTACTAATACATAAACTAAACATACAAAGTTGTGTGCGAAATACATTATACATATACTAGCTGCCTATACCGGCTTCGCTCGGATGTTAATTTTTTTGATTATAAATTTAGATGTAAGCTATCCTATCTTTCAAGTTGGATCAAACTTCACACGGTGTGCAAATTTGATTCAAATCGGTTAAGTAGTTTAGGAGTCCATCGCGGACAAACAACGTGACACGTAATTTATATATATATATTAATATATATTAAGATGCATGTAATCACTTATATTTTTTCACTTATATGTAATTATTATTGACCGCCTCGTCGGTCGAGGCGAGGCTCGGGTTCGACTCCCGACGGGAAGGCATTGGTGTGAAGAACATTCAAACGTCTGTAATACAAGGTCTGGATGTTTATTAAAGTTATTCTGGTATCCACCTTTGTTGTCTTGGCGGGAATTTCTTACCATCAGGAAATCCGTCTCCTTGTTTACATACATACATATCTTCACGCCAAGTCCCTTACGGGGTAGGCAGAGAGTATCGAGTGCCAGACCTCACGATCCTGACAAACCTGTCTTGCTTCCTTCACATTCATAACCCTTTTCATACAAACACGCCGGTTTCGGAGACTCTTGACACCACCCTCGGATAATATCCGAGGGTGGTGTCTTGTTTGCCTTCCAATATCATTAAAAAAAGTCTATTTAATATTTTATTACAATGGTTTGCTATTTATTTATTGAATTATCGTTCCCAGGTTTGGTTTCAAAACCGTCGCGCGAAGTGGAGGAAACAGGAAAAAGTGGGTCCGCAGGGACACCCCTACAACCCGTACCTGGCCGGCAGTGGTGCTGCGCCTCCCCCCTCCGTGGTCGCCTCCATGCCAAACCCTTTCTCACAACTTAGTTTCGGATTCAGAAAACCGTTCGATGCCAATGCTTTAGCTTCTTTTAGGTGAGAATATTTTTTATTTTTCTGTTTTTATGTTGTTGAAAAGTGGAATAGCTGATGGTAAAAAATATCGCCTATAGTAATGGTACGTTGGCAACTTGAGGTTTATGTTACATGCCTTTGAGTAAATAAGTTTACGAGCTACTATGTCCTCTAAATCTGAATAATCTATGCCGAAGACGACGGAAATAGGTAAAGCTGTTTGAGTGTAAAGATTTTAGTGTACAAAAAGATATTTTGTACCTAAAAGTCATCAATTTCTTAGACTTAAAGCTACTAAGTGTACGACAAGGGCTAGAGCGGGCAAGAGATAGTAAATGTCATATATTTTATTTAAAACAAAGAACATGGCGGCTGTGAGAAAACATTTTTAGGCATTTTTTTTATTCTGTTATCACTTAAAAGAACTTTTCAAACGAATTCTTAAAAAATCTCCCGGTTTTAGTCGGTGTCCCCAGTGTAGAATAGACCATCGGCCCTCGGTTTCAGGTTCGGTAGCTCGTCAGAGGCGAGCATAGGTTAATAGGTACATTATCTACAAGAATACAAGTGCTAGAGTGCCCGTGCAGGAATCCACCACTAACCTATTCCTGCCGCCTTAATGAATACGTGATAAATACATTCCGGTAGATAGAATGGTAGACATACACATTAAGCATTTTCACACATTAGTGTCTTACATCCCGGCTACAAGATAGCGAAGCAACAATAACATCTACAGTGTTCAGTAGGCCACATAAAAAAAGTACTTGGAAAGGTGTTTTATTAATAACACTCTTGTTTTTTTGCAGGTACAGTAATTCACCAGTACTCGGCGCTCAATATCTCGGATCACATATGACTAGACCGCCTCTTTTCGGTGCTCCTATATACACATCAACACCTCCTTTCCATACCCTTCTCGCGGGGCTAGCGGCTCCCCCTCGACAATCCCCTGACCCTCCATCCGTTTCACCCCCGATTTCCCCTGGAAGCGAATCACCCCCTACCCAACCTGGTCCAGAGGTGGAACGGCGAAGTTCCAGTATTGCTGCATTAAGAATGGCTGCCCGAGAACACGAATTAAGATTAGAGATGCTAAGACAAAGACATCACACCGATTTGATTAGTTGAGCTTTGTATTGAGACAAACCAGCGGTTACAAACCTTGTTAAATATTAATTTATTACTTTATTACAAAATATATGAAGAAAGCTGTACCCATTTTATTATGAAGTTTTTAAAGACAGAGTAAACAAGCTTCTTCTATCTCAGTGTACTACACCTTAGGATTCGCATTCCGTCATAGTAGGCTTAGGGCTGTTACACTGAGCAATACTCCATAAAAAATGGATAAATCGGTACTTTTTAAATGTTGCGTTCATCAAAAAAATGTTATTGCATAAGTATTTTCAAAAATCATTTAATCTTCAGATAAACTGAATTGAAGTAAACATAATGTTTATCTATGAAGTACATTTATTTACCTTAACCTTTGAAGTAATTTATGGTTTTGCTCGTTTTATGAAGGTTTTTCTTTCTTCCACGGCAACCTATTACCCTATATTCATATTTGGATTATAGTGATGAGATCTATCATGGCGTTGAGGCAATAGTTGCAAAAAACCCTTTTTATATGAATGTGGATATTCATCACTATTCAGAATTACCAAAAAATGTTCGCAACCAATGATAAAATTAAATTTGTAACCGATAAAATTGTTAAGAATTTGCAGATAAACGTGCAATACTATTAATAGAAAAATTGCATGTCTACTTTACAAATAGAGGTGAATTGGAATTAAGTTTGATTTCACATTGTAAGATATTTTAGTGTTTAAGGTTTTAAAAGTCGACACAAAAATGTAATTTGGAAAAAATGATGTTGCAAACCTTTTTGTGTAGTCTTTAGGGCTGTTTCGCGTGAACTGGAAATATGTCGTAAATTATTCAGACGGTTTGAACAGTTTTATGTAGATACCTAATTTAAAACTAAATACGACGACTTTATTACAAATGTTACGTACTTCTGATAGTATATCACTTTTTCTGATATCTTCAGTGGCATTTAGTTACTTGTTTTATGTCATAAAATAACAAAGATGTTTGTGATGCAAAATATTTTAGCATAAAATACAATTTTGCGTTTTTGCCATTGTTAAATCAATTTATATTAAACTTTAGATTAAAAATCGTCAAGAAAATTTTGAAGTGAAAACTTCTTTAGCGTTGTTGCGCACTTTTTTTGGAATAAGTAAAAATGTCTAAGCTCGCGTCAGGACACATGACCTGTAATTTCGTAAGACTGCGCAGGGCGCTTTCGCGAATGTTCGTGTTGTCATGTTTGTGTACGATAGCGCAATAAATGAATATTCTATCCTACCACATAAATGATAGTACTTTCATACTGATAATTAAAGCAATTCGTGCAAAATTATTCCCTAACCTTTCCAAAATATCAAAAATGCACAACGTTAATATTCAAGTTTTCACTTCTGTCCGCACTCCCGGAGTGCAACCCGTTTTTTCATAGTTAAAGTTCCCGCGAAATTAAATCTACTTTAAAGGATATTTAATAAATTTAGTGAACTTGTATAGTATAGAATCAATCCGTCCAGATTATTGCCTTATTTTATTTATTTTAGATTTAAGAGGTGACGATTGTTATACTGTTTAATATTAGAAATGCACTGGGGCGTAGTCATTTTTAATGAAGCTAGAGTTAGACCTTATTATTTCATAAGCATTATGAGATCTTTACACTTTGCAGAAAGACTTAATAATTTAATAATAGCTTAACTACATAGTCTTTATGATTTAACTTGTGGAAATTTTAAACAGCATATTTTTTTTTAACTTTAACAAACTTCCATTTACATTAAAACAATAAATGTATATTAGATAAATTATTTCAAATCCAAACTTAAAAATGTTAACGATTATAATTAACAAACACTATTCGGATTAATCATCTTAGGTGTGATATTCTTTCTAATCTTCACTTATGATTTAGACTCTCTATTAAATACAAGCAAATCTTAACATTATTGACTTTTACAACTGTAAGTGTGCATTGATATATAAAACGATTGACTTAGTATATGAATACTTATAGCTAAGGGTAATGCGATCTATCACAGGATAGTTTTGGTATAATTGCAAAATAGCGCCCCAGTTTTACACCTATCCAAACAAAATATATCGACATTTGAAAAGCAAAGTTTACTTAAGCGGTAATAAAAGAAATAGTCCAGGGAAGAACCGTGCAATTCGAATAGTTTAGTTTCCTAAGTTCAGTTAGCTTTAAAGTAATACTAAAAACAAGTGCCTAATCTATTCTAAAATCTTTCCGCAATGTATTTCCCAGTTTTTTCAAGACGTAATGCAATTTATCGTTTATTTTTGTTTTTTTTTATCGCAAAGTTAGTTGTGTCTTTCAAACGTCGATATAAATATCACCAACCGTCTACACCTTCGTCTATTATTTAGCATTTCGATTACGCCCGTGATATAATAGAGCCATGTATAGACCAGTAAAACTTGTGATATATTTGAAACTTGTAATAAGAAATGTTTTATTCTGATAAACTGTGAAATATCCGTCCAAACTTAATTGGGTTATGCTCAACGTTTCCAGATTCAGACCATAGACAACTAAAGCTGGAATCGTTGAAATGACCTCAAAGTTTTGCAACCAATTGTATTTTCTGTAAAATGTAATGTACATAGTAAGACTATGGAATAAACTGGTGTTGTTTAGTCTGTGGTATTATTTTTAAAAGCTTCTTATCACGACTTGACCGGCACTGCAAAATATAACTTTCAAAAAGTCCAATTTTTTACCGAACTTTAATTATAATACGTTGTCAACTTGACACTGCAATTTTGAACTGTCTTTTTTATTATATTGCAAGACAATCAAGCAGACGGAATTCCTGATGGTAAAAAGTTCACGCCGCCTAGGAGCACCAAAGGTAGTAATGATGCGTTGCCAACCTGAGGCTGTAATGTTAGTCTTCGAGTGGAAATAAGTTTATCGGCTACCTTACCCTCTGAACGGCAAACACTGATGTTATGGAGCAGGAATAGGCAAGGTGGTGGTACAAAGGAGCAAAGGAGCCCGGACTTATTCGGCGGTTAGGTAAGTATGATTACTGACCCTACCTTCTTAATCGAAACGCGGTAATAGGTATCAATCCGGGCCCGACATATTCCACTGCAGAGTGTAGGGTAGTTGGTAAACCTACCTAGTCTGGCGGCAAGGTACTGATGAGCGAGTGATTAGCAGCAACTTCCCCGGCCTATCTGCTAATATAATGAAAGTGTCATGTTACGGTTTGGAGGGTATCATAGCCGATAGACTTACACAACAGGCTCAACATTTCGACCACAAGAGACAGAGTCGCTTCTGAATCAACAATACCGACGATGGCAGAGCATTGTGCAGCAACTCATCCGGGTAGGGGAACACCATCTTACCTATCCCTACCGCTATAATGACCCTCCCATGTTCTGCTTCAGAGGGTAGGGTAGCTGGAAGACTTTCACAATTCGCCTAAGCCCCGGCCACTAAACAGCGATCTATAACAAACAATACCAACGGTGGCAGAGCATTGTGCAGCAACTTGTCCGGGTAGGGAAACACCAGCTTACCTATCCCTACCCCCATAATGACCCTCCCATGTTCTGCTTCAGAGGAGAGTGTAGCCGGTAGACTTTCACAATTCGCCTAAGCCCCGGCCACTAAACAGCGATCTATAACATCTAGGGCGGTTATCTTTTACCTTCAAAGGAGACGCGTGCTTATTGGCTGTCTTTTGCCATGAAAAAGGCCACGTTTGTCTCTTTCTGCCAGGTGACCCGTATGCTTGTTCGCTCAAGTAAAAAAATATTAAAACTAGCCCATTTTTTATCAAAATAGTTCATTATCATCATCATCAGCCGGAGGACGTCCACTGCTGGACATAGGCCTCCCCCGAAGAGCATCACAAGTTACGGTCACCAGCCGCTTGTATCTATATTAGTAGTTCATTCGGCTAACTTAATTTAAAAGAAAATAATTGTAAGGAATAAATAGCATAAACGCCAAAACGCCAGGACCAATCTGTTATTGAAGACACCGCTTGTCCGCGCAATAAAGGTCATTAATAGGGGCATAGCATTATTCGGGGGTCACTTGGGTGAACTCGCAAAATTTACTTTGTATGTATTATGCTATGTTAATTAATAAGTGTTAATAGTAATAATTATTTGTCGCTTTTGATACAAGATAAATAATAACTAGCTTAGTTTTAAGGATGGCTACGCTATCGCATTAGGTTAAGATGGCCTGTAATGGTAGGGGAAGCTTATTAATAAGGAAATAAAAAAAACAAAAAAATAAATAAAAGCATTCGGTTCCAGCCGTGAGCGTACGCCAGCAAAAAAAAAACATTTCCCCAGCGAACCATTCCTCGTAATCAAATAAAGTTAACCGACAGCAGACATGATAAATTTTATCGTCGGCAATCCTTGATTAATTGTATTTAGAAACTGGAAGCCGTGTTTTACAGTTCTTACCTGTGGTTCTTACTGCCGTTTTATTGGAGGGCTCTTAATGTTGGGAATTACTTTATCGCCGTTACAGACCATTACTACAGAGATGCTTAAAATTATCTTCGCATCCATATCCACGAAAGGGCACACTCGACTAGCCGAAGATAGTAAGTCCCACATTGTGGCTATCGCCAAACGGGCATCCCGAATCCCGGACAACGTCATTTTTATTAGAAAATCAAAAATATACTTTTCCTATGCATTATATACAACCTGAAAGTGGGAGAAAACTACCACATAATTGCCGCTACGGCGTTAATGCCTCAAAATGGACGCTCGCATCTTAAAGAATAACGTTTGAAGAATATAACATCTCAACTGCATTCCTATCAAACGAATAGTATTCTCCAAGGGAACCAACTCAAAATATGGTCTTTCAAAAGTGTTCTAAGAGTTAGATATAGGTAAATACATTTTTGAGTGTAAAATTTCTGTAAGTTATATTTTATCCATTAGGTATTTCGTAACAATAACTGCATGAGTAGCTACCTAAAAGAGCCTGCGCGAACATTTATTACTTTGCAACCAATAATTTCATAAGTTAGTACTTAGAGCCTGCACAAAGACACAGTGTTTCAGAAATTTTGGACTTTTTTCTTGCAACTAATACTCAGCACTTTGAATTGTAGAAGTTTGGAACTTACACAACGAATGTTAGTAACTGAATATGATACATGTAAGTAACTGAACGTAAAAAGCGTAAGTAACTGAATATAGTAACTAAGTTACTGAACTTAATAAGTGTAACTGAAATAATTAACTACAAAGTTATCAGTTATATGTCCCCGTTCTCCCGCGTTGGTCCAGATCCGTTGACCAAAATAGGTCAACTGCCTCTCTGCCAGGCAGCTTGTAAGAGGCGAGCACAGGTTAAAATATAGATAATTGCCAACAAGGCCACTCTTGGTAGAGAGCTTGTGCAGCAGCTTGGCCTTGTAGGGACTTCACCGCCTTACCCATTCCTGCCACCATAATGATTTTGTCATGTTCCGGTTTAAAGAGTAGGGTAGCCGATACACTTGCACAAAATACCTTCCGTCCGTCCGTCAGGGCAGCGACGTATGTAACATCTATAGTGCCTGTTACTTGTTTACTGAACTTAAAATAAACAATCTACTGTTTCTTATTCAGAAAAAAGTTAAAGATAATAGGTAGGTATATTTAGGCGAAATAGGAAATCTGTATTGCTAAGATAATAACTTATCTTTAAATACTTGAGATTTTTAATGTATCA
>NJDC01002813.1:38233-57754 GCA_002245475.1 Calephelis virginiensis | reverse complement strand
TATACTTATATAACACTAACACGGGGAAAAGTATATATATATATATAAGTATATATGTTGGTCCGGGCTCCTTTGCAGATCCTTATCATTATCATCACTAACATCGTGACATCTGACTAGGTGGTAGAGTTTCGCAGCGACTCGCCCGGATTGGTACCACTGCCTTACCTATTCCTGCCGCCATAACATCATGACGTGTTCCGGTTCGGAGGGTCAGATAGCCGGTAAACTTACTTTTACTCGAGGCCTAATATCCTGACCTCAGGTTGGCAACGCACCATTGCCATCTTTGGTGTCTCTAGGCGGCGTGAATTTCTTACCATCAGGAAATCCGTCTGCTTGTTTGCCTTCCTATAACATAAAAAATATATATTTTTGCTTAACAGCTGAAATAAAAAAACAAATTATTGGTTTTCCTGCTTTTTCTGCAATTTTTCCAGTTTTTCTTTTCATTCTCTTTACATTAATTAGTAACACAACAAAATAAAATTAGTCAAATTGGTACATTTGTTCAAGCGTGATGCGATGACCACGGAAAATGGGTATTCACATATAATATATAACTATATATCTTAATATATATAATTCTTGTGTTCATGTGTTTGTCACTAAACTCCTCCTAGACGACTGGAGCGATTTTGATGATTTTTTTGTGTGTGTTCAAGGGGATTCGAGAATGGTTTAGGTTTACAATTTGGTCCTCTAGAAAATGTTTTTTTCATAATTTTTTTTATTTGTAAGTAGTCGTTGATTTTGAAATGTTTTACATTGGGTCCGGCAGACTGCACTACTATCGAAGCATTACTGTCAAACGATACGAAGTTTGCTGGGTCAGCTAGTATATATTATATTATATATAGACTAACCGACCCGCGAACTTCATGTCACATGACATTTACAGCTACTAACACTTTGTATGGATTAAAACAATATTTTTTCCATTTTCCGGCACTATAAGAACCTTCACCTGACACATATGAACCTTCTCTTGACAGTAACTAATATAACTAAAAAGGAATTAGGTAGCAAAAATGTTCTATCCGTTCAGGCATAATGCGATGACCACTCGAAATGGGGATTCATTTATATGTATACTCAATAGCGTCGCCAGTCTATGGCCTAGATGGGGGCAAGTTGATACGGATATTGAGAAAAATATACATTGTAGGTTCAATGGGGAGCCTCATGCCCTCGACTTTTTGACTTGCCTTGCCTTAACCTTAAATAGTAGCAAACTAGTAGAAAAAGTACTAAAATAATCGATCTAGTCGAGTTAAAGATATAAGACTGTTTGCTTTATCATTTTTTTTAGAATCTTTAGGGGAGGGCAGCTGCCCCTCTTGCCTCCCCCCCTTGGTGACGCCCTTGTGTGTACTAGTATTTTCCTTTTTTCGTTTAATAATACACTATCAAAAATGATTTTTGATATATTGTATAGAAAGGACATATAGTAGTACTATTAAAATTATGCGCTTCGGCTATATTCGTCAAGCTTCGGGAATCCGATTGTATTTTAAAGATATATCTATATAGAGTTGTTATTACATAATTAATTATTTCGCTTAAATTTAGATAAAGTCAGCTAATTTAAAAATAAAAAGTGTAAAGCCGAAGCGCATAATATAAATATTAGTACTATTCTATTGTTTACTATCACATTTCCTGATCGTCTGAAGTGAACATGATAGGAGCGTTTCGCAGCAACTCGCAGGATTGGTACCACCGCGTTAACTATTAACGTCAGTGCTTGCTGTTGACGTGTTCCGATTCGGAGGGTATGGTAACCGGTAAACTTACTTTTGCTGGAAGTCAAATATCCCGACCTCGGGTTGGCTACGCACCATTACCATCTTTGGCGTCTCGAGGTGGAGTGAAATTCTTAACATCAGGAAATTGGCCTGCTTGTTTGCCTTCCAATATGATAAAAAAAGTCTCAGTTTGAGGCAAACCCTGAGGTCTCATTCCCAGTAGTAAAAAATCGTTGCCCGGGATTCAATTAGTGCCCGGTTGGCGATAGATCTGCCACCTATTAACTACACTGTGGGGTTAAAAATAATTTCGTTTAATTGTATTTTTAAGAATAAATAAGTTGCTTTTTTAATGCTTTTATGTTTTCTTGTTTGATTAGATTATGATATTGAACCAGTGTTCCATTTATGTATCCCAACCTCAACCCGCATTTGTCACGCACTATTAGTTATTACCATCTGGGGACTATAGCCAATGTGTTTCCTGCCACCTATTTACTTCGTGGAATCAGTCCAATCGAAGAATGTGTAGCCAATTGCCCTAAAATATTACACAAAACTTTAATAGGTCTGGTCCCAAGTGTAGCTAAGAACGACCACAACCCGGTCAGGTTTAAAAAAATCCGCATAGAACTCAGTCCATTTATTTAGGATTCAAGATGTCACAGACACACACAAACACACACACACACACACACACACACACACGCGCGCGCGCGCGCAGACATGTCAAACTTGCAACACTCCTCTTTCTCCGTCGAAGTTAAAAAAAATATCAGTAGATCCCAAAGTAGATCAGTTAACGTTATTAATATTATTACTAGCTGACCCGGCAGACGCTGTTCTGCTATGTTTTTAATGTGATTTTAGAAAAAAATTGGAGTGAGTCACCCTCATCACTTAGGGGTATGAAAAATAGATGTTGGCCGATTCTCAGACCTACTTAATGTGCTCACAAAATTTCATGAGAATCGGTAAAGCCGTTTCGGAGGAGTTCAATCACGCACACCGTGACACGAGAATTTTATATATTAGAAAGACGAAAATTTTCCTTCCATACACAGGCTTTTAACTTAGCAATGCACTTATATACGTATGTATGTCTTTTCTATCTCTCCTCCCTTTGTGTGGGTATACTTGTGAGTACTAGTGTGTGATATGTATTTTCGCCTATGTACATATTTTTTTAAATTTAATTCTCAGAAGATAAAACTATCAACGATTTCGAAGATATTTGTAATAAAATATCGGTTGTATGATTATCATTACGCTTAATCAACAACTAAGCATTTTAAGACCAGGAGCAAACCTTGATATGGAAGTACAAAACATCCTGTGGGTGGATTCAGTATTAATTAAACAAACACGAAACCGTCTTTCTCGTTAGGGATAATCCGCCCACAACTAATCAACTTATAATTAATCGATACCCGTTCTCCCGATTAACATGAAGACAAAATATCGATTACGTTTATACGAGCCACGAGCGATTAATGACAGTCATAATCGTAACTTTAGTATCGATTTTGGTTCATGATTAGATACAATTATGCAGAAAGAAATGTGTTGAATATTTATGTATTCCTTCATTATATACTTCACGCGAGCTCCTTTGGGGGTAAGGTAAGAGAGTATTGAGTGCCAAATGTCACAATTTCTTGATGCCTGGCTCCTCCACATTTATTATGCTTCATACAAACTCAACGGTTTTTTATTAAGTAATTTCTTTATCATACATACTTATCTTCACGCCAAGTCTCTTGCAGAGTATGCACAGAGTGTCAAATACCAAGTGTCACGAACCTTGCTGACCGGCCTAGCTTCCTCCACATCAATACTCTTTTCTTACCGATACGCTGGATTTGGTGACTCATGACATTTATCTTTAATTTTTTTTTAATAGAATAGGAAGCAAACGGTTAGGTGGTTAACTTGATGGTAAGTGATTACTGCCGCCCACTGATAGCCGCAACACTAGGAATGGTATCACTAATGCATTATCGACATTTAGGAGGAGTACGGCCTTTTCTTGAAGGTTCCTATGTTACATTCGTTCAAAAATAGCGCCGCTAGTAATTGGAGCCATACACGTGTAGTACGAATCATGGAATTCCTTAATCATCGTTTATAAAACTTTATACATATTTATTAGCCGTCCCGGCGAAACTCGTACCGTCCGCCCGTGTCACGTACACTTAACTTTTCTGCTATTTAGGGCTAAAATAAATCCAACAAAAATTGTATATTTAAGCCAGTCCAGCAGTTTCCTAGATATAAATGAAAGAACAAACCCAAATTCGTGTTGTACACCTAAGACAGATGATTAAAAACTAACAGCCAGTTTTCAAAACGTTTATTAATTTTAATCTAAGATTTAACTATTTTAACAGCTGCTTAACGTGAGTTCGGTTTACACTTCTAAACGGAACTGAACCGGAATGCTATTTAACAAGCCGAACTCATGCTAGCAGCTGCTATGAAGAGACAAACCGTAGATTAAAATTGATTGGCTTTTCGGAAACTGGTTGTTAGTCTTAGTTTGATTATACTATACCTAATTGAAATGTGCCTTATTCCCATTGACTACACACTTGAAACTTAGAGTAGTAATCTTAAACCTTGTGAACTACTTTACGATTTTACATAAAAATAAATTGATATTAAAAACATTAAGAGGGTTTCGGCGGCCATGTTATCTTTTCTGGTTACGCATTTTTTTCATTATCATTTAATTTACTTAACTTTGAGTTACATTAAGTTAAATTAACATTAAGTTAATGTCAATATTGGCAACATTTGGTATAATTTTGATCAGTTTAAGTGCAAAAGTGAAAAGTCATGAAGAAATAAGTTGGTCGTGTATTTTCTCGATGCGATTTAGCTCGATGAGCTTACCTAGGTAAAGATGCTACCGCTTTACCTTAGACCCTAACATGACATGATGACATATGACTTATACTGAGCAATTTAAGCCCACTTTTGCGAAATGAGTAGTAACTTGATGCAAATTAATTAAACTTAACTAATGGCAGATGCTCACGCCAATGCTAAAAACTAAAAAAAAATTTAAAAATCGAACATAAATTTATATTTAATCTGTAGATCTCATTTCTTTCAGTCTGTTGAAAAACACTTTTATTTAAAAGTAAGCCTACCACTCACGCTAGTCGCATCAATTTCAAAGCTATCTTTACAAGCATAACACGGAAGCGTATTAAAAAATTCTTTTTAGCATTTTAAAATCATAACCATATGAAGCGTCACGCTTTTAATTACTTTTTTGTCGATACGTATACCTCGTTAATGGGCAGGCACCTTGGGAGTTGGAACGAGTTTAATAACATCCCTTGAATTGATAAATTACACGGGAACATGCCCAAGACTTAAGTAGAAGCCAATATAACTTTATATTAAACACAGAAATGTTATTTTAGCTCGGAGATTTTTAAAACTTATAATTTGATTTGGCGAATGTCCGCCCATTCTAGTGATGTGTTGGGTGTAAGATGTAAGTTGAGAGCGGTTTTTCGAAATCAATAATCGTTTATGTAAATTAGTCGCACCTGTAGTCTAACGCTATGGTGTTGGACTTTAGACTGTGAGGTTCTGGCTTCGGTCTCCAGGTGCATCAAAAAAAATGTTTTTTCAATTTTCTAAAAAGTAATGTTGCCCGAGATTGGACATATTTCCGGTTGGCGATAGGTTTGTCAGTCCGCTTAGGCGTGATGCGATGTCCACACTAAATAGAAATTCATTTTTACATTTACTAGCCAACCAGCAAACTTCGTATCGCTTAACATTAACAGCTACAACGTAATATTTGATACATGAAATAAAACAATCCAAAATCAAGAGTATAATAATAGAGGCACAATCAGGGCACCCACGACTAGCCGATGACACTAAGTCCCACAATGTAATAGGTGGCAAGCCTATCGCTTACCGGGCACAGATCCAATCCCGGGTAACATTTTCTTTACTAGAAAATTAAAAATTACAAATAACAAATTAATTGAAAAAAATAACATTATACACATTATGTAACTAAAATATTCTCCCCGCGTTGGTCCAGGCTCCTTTGCAGAATAGACCATCTGCCTTCCGGCCAGGTAGCTCGTAAAATGCGAACATAGGCTTACCGTCACTAGCACCGTGACATCTCACTAGGTGGTAGAGTTTCGCAGCGACTCGCCCGGATTGGTACCACATAACGCCGCCATAACGTCATGACGTGTTCCGGTTTGGAGGATCAGGTAGCCGGTAAACTTACTTTTGCTCGAGGCCTAACATCCTGACCTCAGGTTGGCAACGCACCATTGCCATCTTTGGTGTCTCTAGGCGGCGTGAATTTCTTACCATCAGGAAATTCGACTGCTTGTTTGCCTTCCAATATCATAAAAAAAGAACACCCCTGAACGTGCACATAAAATTTAATAAAAGTCACTCCAGTCGTTTAGGAGGAGTTCAATGACATACACATGCACACACAAAATATATATATAATTAATATGACTATAATGGACCGTCTTAGAAACAAGATATACCTTGAAATAAAAATCATCGAAATCCGTACTTATAATTGGCGGAGCAATTGCAGAACTCATGAATTGTGAACCTTCTTTTCAGAGCCGGTTGGAAATTATTAATGCTTACACTCATACGTTTACAGATCATGAAAATTAGGTAATCCATGCCTCCATATTCAACATTGAACGTTCCAGCAGCCAATTTTACCAAATTACTATTTACCATGGGACCGTTTGTGACGATGTGTCTATGGGGCCTCTCCTGTCGAGTAACTTTACCATTTTATATGAAGATATAGGTGCTACATATCTTATAACACTGTCGTTAACTAAAACTAACTACTAAGCTACAAGCAAGCAGATGGGTAATATTAAGTTACTTTGGTTTGTCATTTAGTAACTTGGTCGTAATTTAAAGTTTCAGCAATACGTTCTATGTTGGAGCCGACTCCTTACATGAATAATGTTTACAATGGTGACTAGGACCAAAACTAGTCTGATAAAAGGTTGTTACTTACCTTGCAATTTTCTTATCTCTTCCCGCAGTGGAAGCATCATACGAAGAGATAAGGTGGTAGGATATCGGAATATATAATTAAGAACTGTATTACTTCCCTGCTAAAACCGCCTGGTCTGTTGTGCTTGGAGTCACCTCCGATGGTAGTCTGCTCCGAAGGTATTGTACACGCTGCGTCCAAAACGTGAATTCACAATAAGAATGCCCGACGCAACCGTTTAGTAAAATTGTATTCCGTTTAATTCCGGTTAATTTCACAAGCCACGTTACAGACAATTCCACAAGATTACCAAACCCACAGATTTAATTGAATTAAGTTATATTAAGGCGACCAATTCAATCACAAGTACAAATAGCCCGACGTTATTGCACATCAAACCGTAAAAACCGAATAATTAGGTTTAATTCCAATAAACCATTAACAAGGCGACCGCCATTTCTAAAATTGTGAACAGAACCACCTTGGTGACACAGCAAACAAGTTTTTCGTTTGACATGTGCCGTTACGTTTTAGGCGGCAAATACGAAACATTCTAGTTTCTGAATCTATACAAGGTACTGCAAGTTATCTGTCTCTAGGAGCAGAAAGAACACACGTCCGCTTTTACAACGTTAATGCTCTGCAATTGTTATTTCTTTTGTATATAAAAGAGCCCATTTTCAAAGTGGCCCCATTGCCACCAATCTAATAATGGAATCCCAAGTAAATCGAAGAAAATACTTATATTTGTGCACTTACTAATCGAAATTAAGGTCGGTTTATTACAGTTTTATTGTGCTAAAATTATTTTTAGCACATTACACACACATAGCACATATTAATTTTAATAATTGAATAACAAAAAATGTTTCTGAACACGCTATTTCTTATGACTTGATCTCCAAAACCTTGGACGTCAGTCGAGGCGGAGCGAACAGATGACCTGAAGAGGATAAAAATTCGATTACAATTAAATTAACTTGGCCCCTATTTGCTTAACATTAAAGTTATCTGATGAAAGTGAGTGAATGTTTCTGAAGTAAGTAGCCACACACGGCTTTGCTCGCTACTTTGTTGATATTGGCCTAAGATTCATGAAACATCATTATTTTTCTCGCAAATCTTAATCAAATCAAACGTTAATAGACTAGTTTTGATTAATGAACCTATTATTAACAGTCTCGTTATTAATATTTTACTTAAACCTATTCCTACAGGAAAGCAATCTTTTGTTTAAGTTGGGAGACCAAACAATTTGACGAGTGTTATGGTGGTAAAGAATACACAGCGAACGGCGGCCAAGATATTAAAGATGCGTTGCAAACCTAACGCTTAAATTTGAACATCGGCTCCTCTAAATTGACACAAAACAACGGTGAGCATTTTGTATAGATATAAGGTGGAAAATCAATTTCAGGACTGCACTACTGAAAAAGTCTAGCAATCTAAATAATTGCATTATTCCAGTAACAAGAGATAGATTCGTATCCTTTCGCAAACACATCTACAATAAGTAAGAATTTTTCCCCATTTTCGTTTAGTAGACCCTCTGCCTCTCTGCCAGACAGCTCGTAAGAGGCGAGCATAAGTACACTGGAGGTAGAGTACTGTACATCAGCTTGCCCGGGTAGAGATTCATAGCTTTTACCTATTTCTGCCGCCATAATGACTCTTGGATCTTACAAAGAGAATGCTCCGCCAATAAAAGACGGATATTATGGCTGTTGTACATTATGAATGCTATATTTTGTACGTCGCCTTCAACTTTCCATTCGATTTGAGACACAAAGATTTGTCATTATTTTCAATTTTTGTTTCGTCGGGAAAATTTGTATTTTCTCGGGACTCTGGACATCATACGAAAAGTAGGGACAATCCCGACTAATCTCAAGCATCTGGCAACCCTAATCCTAATATGTACATATCCGTATCCGTAATTCTTAATTTGTTTTCTAAAAAAATGAAACAACTTAACTTTAAATAAATTAAAAACTTAAGGAAATAATAGCCATATTTTAAGTATGAAGTGCCAAATTACCTACCTTACTCCAAGAGGAAATTATTTTTTAGATATTTTTCATTATTAAAAATACTACCAAATTACTAAAGAAATTAATAATGTTGAAGTTAATTTCGTAATCATTCCGAAACGGAACACGTCAGTAGTTTCCTTCTAATTATGATTAGAAGGATTGAAAACATAAATTGCTTTTTTTCCATTAATGTTTTTCATTCACTCATAAATGTCTGTCATATAAGTATGCCTTTTTTATGATATTGGAAGGTAAACAAGCAGACGGATTTCCTGATGGTAAGAAATTTCCGCCGCCTAGAGACACCAAAGGTGGTAACGGTGCGTTGCCAACCTGCGGCCGGGATGTAAGGCTTCGAGCAAAAGTAAGTTTACCAGCTACCTTACCCTCCGAACTGGAACACGTCATGACGTTATGACGGCAGGAATAGGTAAAGCGGTGGTACCAATCGGGGTGAGTCGCTGTGAAACTCTACCGCCCAGTCATATTTCATAGTGACGGTAAGCCTATACTCGCCTTTTATGAGCTGCCTGACAGGAAAGCAGATGGACTATTCTGCAAAGAAGCCTTTCATTATTTTAGTCTATTGTCATAAGTAAGTAAGTATCTTCACGCCCACATCCCCGAAGAGGTAGGCAGAGGTACAACCAAGGCACCCACGACTAGCCGAAGACACTAAGTCCCACAATGTGATAGGTGGCAAGCCTATCGCCAACCGGGCACATTTCCAATCCCGACCAACATTTTGTTAATTAGAAATTTGGAAAAATCCAATTTTCTTTATGTTGGCCGACCCGGGATTCGAACCCAGGACCCCATGCAGTCAAGTCCAACACCCGGACCGCTAGACCACAGAGGCGATTAATTAATTATTTTTAGTAAAATATTTGAATATCACATAAAATGTAACAATTTCTCAACACTTTCAAAAATAAATTAATTTCGTATTCACATTCAAAAAACATAGAACAAGTCACCGAAAATGGACTTACTTAAAAATGAACGGTAAGTGGTAGCGTTAAATTCTACTTCAGGTTAGTTAATAGTAAATACCTATAGTGGTTTTACGTGCCTTTGCATATGGTATATACGTGTACTGTGTACATAAACATTTCATTTGTAATGATATGTAAAAACTTAAGTGTTTTCTAAAAGTTTTGTTTTTTTTTTAATTTATAAAGAGTATTCCTGTCGCCAGTAAATTCAAAAATTTTTGTGACAGATTTCAATACATATATCTGCCCCATCTTAGTTATTTAATAAATATGGATAATAGATGTCTGCATTTCATTTTATTTTATTTTTATTTTGGTGCGTTAAGCATGTATTGTTAAATCATATTTAGGTATATCATAAGCATGATTTTGCTCAAATGATTAATTCGTGTTATTTGTCCAGTAATTTCAAAAGCAAATAATATACTTACTTTGGATTTAGACTGATTTGTATAAAAAACACAAAAATATTCGTTTATCTGCTCTGTATTTTTTACAAATGAAGTTAATCTTTATGTTGTCGTATAATCAATCATCCCCAGGGAGAACCGTGAAGAAGCGCCACAATGATTTATCTCGACCTGCGTCTGCGCACGTAATGGCGGGTGAAACCTTAATGTTTTTTTTATTCCTAAAACTTAATTATAATATGGTTATGTTATTAGATTTATAGTCTTACATTTAAATTTAGAATATGAAATTCGTAATATCTGATATATAGTTAACGTGATTATAATTAACAAATAAATATCTAATGATATCATATACCACCCAGTTTGAAGTCGGTGCCTAGTCAAATATGTAACACCTAAATATATGTAGCACATAGATGTCTTGGTTACCTAGACCCATACAAAATATTCAAGATATTTTATGCATGTGGCTTAGTCAAGTCCAAGTTGTTTAATAGATAACGCTTATCGTTAAACGACTTCGAAATAGAAGGTGGTTATACATTCGATAACTATTTTTTTCTATATTCCTCTGTGGTCTAGCGGTCCAAGTCTTGGACTTGACTTCATGAGGTCCCAGGTTCGATTCCCGGGTTGGGCAACAAAAACGATTTTCCAATTTTCTAATATAAAAAAAGTCGCTCGGGATTGAATGTGCAGGCACACATTTGGCGATAGGCTTGGGACACTATGGACACTATGGGACTTAGGGTCTTCTGCTTGTCGTGGGTGTCCCCTACCCCTTCGGGGATAAGGGCGTGAAGATTCTTTACTTTATGACTATTTTTTATACATTTATTTTCTTTCAAAAAAGTAGTCGTGATTGCTATCATGTCTGAATCTGATTAAGTCGAGAAAAGAGTTTAATTTTCGTGTACTTACTTAAACGATATATTGTATACGGTAATACTGCTATAATCGGTTTTAGCAGTTTGACCGCATTGTTGTGTTTTTTTTGCATATAATATTGGAATGGAAAACTCTACCACCTAGTCAGATGTCACGGTAGCAGTGACGGTAAGCTTATGCTCGCTTTTTACGAAGTGCCTGGCAGAAAGTCAGTTCGTTATAATTTTAAAAACAACCTTTTGTATGTAGGTAACTCAGGTGCTTCTCCGCTCCGGCTTCGTAAGTCATTTGATTTTTTTAAAACATGTAATTTCTGTTAACCATATCATTAACATTTAGTTACATAGTCTTATTTAATTTCCAAAACATCATTTATTTTAAGCACCCAAAGCTAAACAAATTCAATTGATATATCACAGGTCAGACCTTGAAATAAATCACAATATCTATTCAAATATTAATATGCCGTGAGCCGTAAATTAGAGTTATAAATTGGATACCATTTGTTATATAAAAGGCCTCAGGAAAAAACAAAAGCTCTTCAAACAAATAAGGTGAATAGACCGGGCGGGCGCCGTCGGTGTACTTGCCTTATAAAGTACAACGATGAGGCAGTCAGGCATCACTATTTAATCTATAAAACGTAGCATTTAATTTTTGATGACAATTCTGTCCTGCGTTAACTGCGTTATAGTCCGGTGAAGTTGTAAAAACCTCGCGTTTAGCAACATGTTAGGCAGTAGGCAGTTAAGGAGGTATCCCACTTATCAAATATATTTGTCCAATATACCTTTGATATACTATAACATAAAATGTACTATATACTACTAGTACGTACAATGTATTAGTAATACCGAAATTTAATCAGACTTTTTCAGCTAGAAGCTCTTAAAAATCAAAGATTTTTACTTTTCAATCAAAGTGACTGTAAATATTGGACAAAGATTTTGAACGAGTGAAAATGCTTCGTAGTGAAAAACCCAAACCAAGTTTATATAAAAAAGAACCAATGTCAAAGTTTACATTATACGTACATGACAAATAAGATGATGTCGGCTCTTTTATCAGATTTTAAAACTTTTTAAGCGCTTTCGAGGGATCTTTTTGAGATATCGTTATGAGAAGAAGTCTATGTTCTATATTCTTTTCACGATTACGAACTACCTATTTGCTCAATTTGGGCAAAATTATACATAATACCAGTTATTTATGACTTTACATAATTGACAGACAAACATATTTCAACTTTAAAATAGGACTCCTTTTTCGAGGGTTCCACTAAGTCATACTCAATGAGGTAGGCTTACCAACGACGTCCTCCTGATCTAGAACAGAAATGTGGTGCATTCTTGTTTTAATACTGCAATATTTTTGTTGTAATTCCCAATTATGAGGGTTGGAGCTATTCGAAGTGGTCTTTGGGTTAACTCGGACTAATTAATGATTTCCTCACAGTTGGAGTGCACCTTCGCGATTAGGGATCCGTTTTTAATTTAGTTAGACAAATTTAAAACTAGACAATGTCTGTAATTCAATGCGTCGTTTGGCAATGATCTAAAACGCGCAATGAGGATTTTTTTTTTATTTTAATTCAGCTGTTATTACCAAATTTATATTGTATAAAATTATATTATTGTATGATAATGTTCTGTGTAATGTAAGAACATTTTACATTACACAGTTTTAGGCTTAGGCTTATAATATGTTTATTAAACCAGAAAATATGAGTATGTATTTTTTATGTGATAAGTCACCGAAGAAGCTCATGGCTCTCCTGATTGTAAGAAATAACCCTGACCTATAAACACCATAGATGTTATAGGTGCACCACTGTCCTGATTGTACAAGTCTACCGTCTGCCTTGCCTATTGTTATTTTTAATAAAAAAAATGTAATTTCCACAATATTTATTTGTAAATTGGGTGACCCAAACTTCAAATAATGGCTATTTTTCTACCCTTATATCTCTGTAACAACTTTTTAATACACATACAAAAATAAATAAATTCGTTCCCTTTCTTTTAATGTTTAAAATTATTTTCAATATAATTCATATATTATATTTTATTTTTTTATCATTTATATTTTAATCAATTTAATGTAGCCATTTTGTAGATAAATTGCAAAATATTGGATTTTTAAACCGACAAACAGCCAATAACTTTGTCGCTTTGGTTGGAGAATAAAAACAAAACTGACGCGCCATTTAATGTAGTTTGTGAATAATTTTGTCCCGGATAAGATTGATTTCTTATGATAAATTTCGAACTTTTCTCTCCAATGTATTGACCAAAGTCGCATGTAAGCCATGTTTTATTATTACACTCCCCCATATTTCACTCTGATTGCCTGCGGCGTGCGAATGACACCGCTTCGATTGTATTGTTCAAATCAGCACATTGATAACATAATTCATTCATGGCAGATAGATAAACATACGTATAAGCCTAAACATGGCCAACCAAAAATGACCAAAGTTAATCTAAAATCCAAAATAGAAACAAAATCTATATATTAATAAGTGATGCCAAAACGGTGGACACCATTTTACAAAAATTGCGCGGACGAAGGAGCATAAAATTTGGCACACTTATAGTTTATGTGTAGGAAAAGTGCAGATTAAGGCTAATAGTTTTCAATAATAATGTTTATAAAGTACATTAAATCAATAAACAAAACATTACCCACACCCACACAAATGCATGGTGCATTTGACACAAAGTAGTTGGTCTTGAGAAATGAAGATGGCGTTCTTTTCAACTAGATATTAAAATTTATTATGGTCCAATTTCGTACATTTGTATGAGAAAAAAAATATAATCATATATACCGTCTAGCGTAGTGGCTAGCGTAGACGCCTACTACACCGACCAACAGGGAGGCTCGGGTTCGATTCCCATCGGGGGCAGGCATTTGTGTGATAAGCTTTTAGATCCAACTATAATTATTTACTTTGCAATTTTCCGCCAAAAAATGTATACATATTATGGCGTAAGAAAACAGGCAAAATAGTGCGCTTATAATGAATTGGACTTACCGGAAGCTAAAACTCCTAGCAGCGCACTATTTTGCCTGTTTTTTTACGGCATAATACGTATACATTTTTTTGGCGGAAAATTGCAATTAAATAATTTTATTTGGATTTAAGTATGGTTTTCCGCAAAGTAACGCCTTCTTCTATGAACTTTTAGATGTCCGAGTGTTTATTAAGTTTATTCTGGTATCTGTTTAAGTATTTCTATGTATTAGTATCGTTGACTAACACCCATAATACAAGCATATAATTTGCTTACGGGGTTAGATTCAATTTGTATAACTTGTCCAGGGATGTATTTATTTTATTTATTTACTTCAATTTTTTTTATTATATTTATTTTAATCGCCTCTGTGGTCTAGCGGTTCAGATGTTGGATTTGACTGCATGAGGTCCCGGGTACGAATCCCGGGTCGGGCAACAAAAAGAAAAGTTGGGTTTTCCAATTTTCTAATAAAAAAAATGTTGCTCGGGATTGGAAATGTACCCGGTTGGCGATAGGCTTGCCACCTATCACATTGTGGGACTTAGTGTCTTCGGTTAATCGTCGGTGCCCTGCCTACCTCTTCGGGGGTATGGGCGTGAAGATACCTTATTTTACTTTATTTATTTATTTATTTATAATATGCATGTACCTACATATAAAGAAACCTAGAAAAATATCTATTCAAATATGAACGTAAGTACTCTACATATTTATGGACAGTTCAAACCTTGTTCTGATTGCTTAATGCAGTTTTCTTATAAAAAAAAAGTGTATGCAAAGGTTAAACGAAATGCATTATTAAATTACGGAACCCGTCACATAATGCAACCTTTTTGATGTTTTTGTAGACTAATGTAATCACATTGTTCTCTCTTCATTGCTTAGGCATTTGTTTTTATTCATTACTATTTATAGCCCTCAAAGACAGCGAAAAAGTAAAACTGTTCGTATTTATGTACAAATTAAGCGTTTAATTAACGGAGTTGTTGTGCTAATGTTTATGATAATAACAAAGACATATGTTATATGACGGCCAAACTAAGATATTTTTAACCAGTACCAAAAAAAGTTATCGATTCGGCAGTATGTTTTCAACCCAAACGTAAAACGAATGGTGCTACAAGTTTGACTTGCCTTTGTATGTGAGTTCAAGGCCATCCATTTGTAAGCATCCAGGGTTTGATCCCTGGTACGGGCAACAAATAAAATAGAACACGTGTTCAGTTTTCTAATAAAAATAGCGTTGCTCGATTGGCGATATAGTCCAGTCGAGATGTAAGGTTGCAATAAAGACACTTTGCTAATTTATCTTTTAAAAAATAGTTTAGATCTATTACAATACATTCATGGTAATTTCCATTCTTTAAGTTGCGCTCCGAGATTACCTAAAAATGCGTTTTTTTTCAAGCAGAACCAAAAATAATTTCGCGTCTCCGTGAATTATGTGTATGAAAACTTCAACTGCGCCTCTACTGGTAACTAAGAGAACTAAATTTTCAGACCAAAATCGTTTTAGATTACGATATGTAAATTACTTAACGTTATCTATAACAACTGGTGATAAAAGCTCAGTGCTTCTATTGGTAACTAATAAAATACATTTTTAGACCAAAAGTGAATGATTCAGAGGCTGTTCTATACAAAATTTATCAAAATCCAGCTTGCAGTTTTTCAATCATTTTTAATAATGTATATTTTTGTGTTATAAGATTAGAATTGAATCGCCTCGAAGCTCGGTAGGGTTTAGTTTTTCAAGTTTATTGACGACCTCCTCTGCACACACACTCAGCTTAAGTCGTTTAAGCATATAAAAATGTAATATTATCCACAATTACTCTAGGATTTCATATCCAATCAGATCTAGACATGAAAGCTATGGCATTTCACGAAAGTACACTCTTTCAAATAAAAAATACAATCGATTCAAAAATTAAGGAGAAATCTTACCTTAGGTAACATACATAAAAAATATAGGAATCGAACATTTAACATCCTCCTTGTTTGAAACCGGTTAAAAGTGTATTGAAAGCTAAATGTTATCAAAAAGAAAGTTTGAACTCTGTGACTAAATCGACAGCGCAATTTTAAAATATGTATCAGCACAATAGGTTCTTTGAGCCTCAATTTGCCAGAAGTGAGTGAAGTATAAGAAATTGTAGGCTTCAGCACGGGATACGGAGACCTATTTCATGGGTTTCGCTTAATACCCACGATGTCAAATATATATTATGTTTCTATAAATATCTGAATATTTCTTATACACACTATTAAATTAATACAAAAGAACATGTTATTTACACTGTAAGTTCTGTAATGTGTGTAGTGTATTCCTCTGAGGTTTAGCGGTCGTCGGACTTGACTTCTTGAAGTCCCGAGTTCAATTCCCGGATCGAGTAACAATAAAAATTAGAAAACATGTATTTTAAATTTTCCAATAAAAAAAGAACGTTGCCCGGGATTGGATATGCGCCCGGTTGGCGATAGGCTTGCTACCTATCCCATTATGGAACTTTGTGTCTTCGGCTAGTCGTGGGTGTCCTGGTTGTGCTTCTGCCTACAACTTCTTTTAATACCTTTTTTTATTTAGACTTTTTATAAATTCAACCACAAGTGCATGACTGTTTCAATAGTTTGATATCATTATTATAAAATAACGATAAAGTAAAATTTAAATTGTATATTGACAAAAGATTTTAAATATTAATAAAAATCTATATATTAATACGTGATGCCAAAACTTTGGACCCCTTGTTACGAAAATTGCGCGGACGCAGGAGCATAAAATTTGGCACACTTATAGTTTATGTGTAGGAGAAGTGCAGAACGCTAATATTTTTCAATAATAATGCTTTTAGAGTATCTACATTAAATTAATAAATAAAACATTATCCACACTGCCATGCATTTGACACACACAAACAAATATATTAATGATAACGATAGAAGATCACAGATGGCTCACTAAAAAGTTTGGAAACAAAGTAGTTGGTCTTGAGAAATGAAGATGGCGTTCTTATCAACAAGATATTAAAATTTATTATGGTCGAATTTCGAGCAATGGGCGACTACTAGTTATATTAAATTGTTATCGCATTTGTGATCTAGCGGTCCAGTATTGGAATTGACTTTATGAGGTCCCGCGTCCGATTTCCAGTACGTAAAGTGAAGAACAGTGGCTTTTATTTTGTGACCTACAGTACTTGATACTGTCATTATTGTGATTATACCTATATTTGCTTTTTACCATTTTATTACAAAAGAAAATGTGTTTTTTCCAGTTTTCTAAAAAAATGTTGCTCGGGATTGGATATGGGCCCGGTTGGCGATAGGCTTGCCACCTATCCCACTGTGGGACTTCGATAGTCGTGGGTGCTTTAGTTGTGTCTCTGCCTAACATTTCGGGAATATGGTCGTGAAGATACTTTTTTTGCAAATTCCAATTTATACTACATTTATCCAGATGTATTTTTTTAAATGTGGGGAACATATTCATTAATACGTTTATGTTTCTTTAGATTGCATGAAATCTTATAAAATGGACTTACTGTACAAGAAATAGCATAATTTGATTAAGAAATATTCATGAATATTTTAAAGTAGGGCTATATAACCCTACATTCATAAATATGTATGTTTTCCATGCTAATTGCAGTACGCGGAATAGCAATAAAACTTCATTAAAACCTATCCTTCTATAGTTTGCATACGAAAAAAGAAAATCTCCAACACTAACATTAAAAAACGTTACCTCATCAAGAACTGTAATTAATTATTACAATTTATAATTTTTTACATGAGCAGTAGTTTACACGTTCACAACAATGTTTCACAATAGCTCGTTATAAAAGTTCCTCTTAAACGTGCATAATCAATATCTTCATTCGAATAATTATACTTAATACAATGTTAGGTCGGGGAACTTAAAGAATATTCACATATAAGCGTTATTTTAATGATTGTCGTTAAATGTTTGTGAATCTACGATATTTTCCACTATTAATGAGTAATAAGCAATTAGAATTACCTTTAATTACATCGTTATTGTGTGCATATAACTATTTATTAGTGATCATAAACATCGCCTAGATTCCAATAAATATATACAAAGTTGAAGCCTTCAGCTACACTCGTCACTTCACGAGAAAAAAATATAATCACACATACCGCCTAGCGTAGACGCCAAACCACACCGACCAACAGCGAGGCTCGGATTCGATTCCCGACGGGGGTAGACATTAGTGTGATAAACATTTAGATGTTTGCATTTTAGGGTCTGGATGTTTATAAAATTTTTTCGGGTATCTACGAGTACTTAAGTATTTCTATGTATTAGAATCGTTGACTAACACCCATAACACAAGTATATAATTTGCTTACTTTGGGGTTAAATTCAATTTGTGTAATTTGTCTAGTAATATTTATTTTATTATTATACTAGCGGCCCGCCCCGGCTTCGCACGGATATAAAATACATATAAAAACCTTTCCCTTCAATCACTTAATCTAATAAAGAAAACCGCATCAAAATCAATTGCGTAGTTTTAAAGATTGAAGCATACAAAAGGACATAAGGACAGAGGAAGCGACTTTGCTTTATACTATGTAGTTATCATTCAAAAGATCTACATATTAGTTCAAATCCTCTGAGTAGATAAATCATCTGTACGTGGCACATCGAAATATGTGAGCGTTAGTTAAAACATCCATAAACAACAATACCACTAGTGGTAGAGCTGTGCAGTTCCTGCCGCCATGTTACAGTGTCATGTTCTGGTCTGATAGCCCAGTAGCAGATATACTTAGCCGATAGGCCATACATCTAGGTTACAGTACATTGGTGCTCTTATAACATCTTTGGTATCTACACGTCATGGTTGTCTTTTGTCATTAGGAGAGCAATGTGAATGTTCGTTGTCATGTATTATGATAGTTTTTTTTATGATATTGGAAGGCAAACAAGCAAACAGATTTCCTGATGCTAAGAAATTCACGCCGCCTAGAGACACAAAAGGTGGTAATGGTGCGTTGCCAACCTGAGGCCGAGATGTCAGACCTCGAGCAAAAGAAAGTTTACCGGCTCCCGTACCCTCCAAACCGGAACACGTCAACGGTAAGCACTGACGTTATGATGGCAGGAATAGGTAAGGTGGTGGTACCAATCCGGGTGAGTTGCTGCGAAACTCTACCACCTAGTCAGATGTCACGGTGTTAGTGACGGTAAGCCTATGCTCGCCTTTTACGAGCTGCCTGGCAAGCAACTAGAAGAACTCAACGTTTCGATAAGCTCTTACAATTATTATTATCATTTATTTTCACTATCTCTTATTTCCTACGTTTATACATTTAACATAAAAAAATAATATTAAAAATATAAACATAAAAAACAGGTTACCAAAAACGG
>NJDC01002813.1:12350-37906 GCA_002245475.1 Calephelis virginiensis | reverse complement strand
TCCCAGTGTGTCTTCATTTTATTTTTTAAAATATATCTATTTTTAACTGATTTTTGCTTAAAAGATCGAAACAATATGTTTATTTTAAAATATTTTCAAATAATTTTGTTTTGACATTATTATTATTATTATTACAACTCAAGAAGGTATTATGAGTTATAACTACGCTACTCAATTAAGTGACTTAAATTTTATAGATACTATTTTAAGTATTATACCTCTAAAAACTTAATTAATGTAAAAAAAGTAATACAATACTTAAAATTAAACAGTAATCAATATGAGAAACATTAACATAATACGTGAGATTTGTCCTGAGAACATCGTTTGTATCTAGGGTGGGTTGGGGTAATATGACAATTGCAAACGGTAAGACAGTGTAAGTGTGAATATACGATATATTTATCTTTATATCCCATAGACAATTCAAAGGGTACTTGTGACATAATAGGTCTAATAACAGATGTACATATAAAAAATTAGACTAAAATTAAATTGTTTTCCAAATTATTTTACGTGCTAGCTACGATCTATGGGAATGGTAGTTATTAATTTATATCACATACCCGATATACTATTCTATACATTAAGAACATTTAGACAAGTAACTAAGAAGTTAAACTTTTATAATATAAATAAGCATCTACGAACAAATTGCATCAATCTTCGTGACCAAACTTAAACGAACTAATTCATCATGTTATGTTTATTTGCATAACCTCGTAGATTACAAAAAAGATGCTTTCAAAACATAGCCATAGGTTTTCTTTAGACTGTGTCATAGCTTCCCCGTGTTTGTTCCGGACTTCTTTGCAGAATAGACCATCTGCCTTCCTGCCAGGCAGCTCGTAAAAGGCGAGCATAGGCTTACCGTTACTAACACCGTGACATATAACTGGGTGGTAGAGTTTCACAGCGACTCGCCCGGATTGGTACCACCGCTTTACCTATTCCTGCCGCCATAACGTCATGACGTGTTCCGGTTCGGAGGATAAGGTAGCCAGAACTTACTTTTGCTCGAGACCTAACATCCCGGCCTCAGGTTGGCAACGCACCAGTACCACCATTGGTGTCTCTAGCCGGCGGGATTTTCTTACCATCAGGTAATCCGTCTACTTGTTTGCCTTCCAATATCATACTACTACTACTACGTATTAAATGTAGTAAAATCATTAAATCGAGCTTGATACAAAATAAGTAGGTACCTAACAATAATATAATGACAGCAATATACGCATTAATCTACATTAAAGTATAACCAGGCCTAAACAAATTTTTATTTCAAAACGTCACTTATTTAACATTACCCCAACTTCCCCTAGTATAAAATAAATTACGATATCAAACATTAGCGTAAGAAGCGAACAGGAAAGAAAGTTATTACTGAGAGGCTCACAAAAAGGCTGTTAGCAAATATCATTACTGCTCGATGGAGTCGTCATCGAGACGCAAATGACAATCAACTTAACAGTTGGTTTACATTTATACCTTTCCGTAATTCGTACCAATCTAAATTCTTACATTTATTCCAAGAACTTAATGTTTTTGTCTATGTTCAAGTGGAAGTGCAGGTTAAACATGCACTGTTTTTATAGCTTAAATACTATAAAGTCTTAAGTCGACATGTAAGCATAAAAGTTAAGGTATAATGGTATTTTTTACTCGTATCGCCTCTGTGGTCTAGCGGTCCGGGTGTTGGACTTGACTGTATGAGGCCCCGGGTTCGAATCCCGGGTCGGCCAACAAAAAGGAAATTGGATTTTTCCAATTTTCTAATAAAAAAATGTTGGTCGGGATTGGAAATGTGCCCGGTTGGCGATAGGCTTGTCACCTATCACATTGTGGGACTTAGTGTCTTCGGCTAGTCGTGGGTGCCTTGGTTGTACCTCTGCCTACCTCTTCGGGGATATGGGCATGAAGATACTTTTCTTTTTCTTTTTTTTTTTACTCGTACTTATTAAGCTCATTGAAGGAAATTTGACAGCACCGAGAACATCACTACATAGTATAGACTATAGAGCAAAGTCGCTTCCTCTGTCCTTTTGTATGCTAAATCTTTAACACTGCGCAACAGATTTTAATGCGGTTTTTTGTTAATAGATAAAGAGATTGAAGTGGAAGGTTTATATGTATATTTCTTAGCCGTGCGAAGAGGGGGCGGGCCGCTAGTATAGTATAAACTAATTTCTTCATAAATACTTCACTAGTGCAATTTAACTGAGGAAAATAATACAAAACGCCGCCAAACCGTCCCCCTAATTTGATACAATTTGTAAAGGAAGTTAATGGTTATAAACAAACCGCGTTCAACTTTTTTCCAGTTATTTTTTTTATGTTCGTGATTCCGGTGGCAATCTGTAAATTGTCGACGTGCACAAATGTCACTTGTATGGTTAATGTGACGTTTTTTTCTGATTTTGATTTCCTCAATATCCCATCAAAACTCTAAGTTGTTGCTAACCTCTTCAGTCTTTTAAGAGGAAATTAAGGTCTCTTTTTAAATAATGCAAGTTCGATTGCAAATTAAAAATATGGTTTTCTATTACCCTGTTTCCTCTCCGGAGTATAACCAATAGGTATTTTTTTACACTATGAAACAGACTTTTTTAATGTCCATTATTTTTCCCAAATATCCTTAGCCTTATATTTTTCATGAGTATAGGCGTTCCATGGATTGTATAGCGAGTTTATGTAAAAGAACATGTGAAGTATTATGTGTAATATACTATTTCCTATTTCTATATTTCTGTTAATTTTATCTGAATAAAACACAAAATAAAATATCATTGCCTCTATAGTCTAGCGGTCCAGGTGTTGGACTTGACTTCATGAGATCCCGGGTTGGATTCCCAGGTCGGGCAACAAAAAGAAAACATGGTTTTTCTAATTACAAAAATGTTTGGATGGATTGGATGTGTGATTGTTTTTTCATTGTGGGACTTAGTGTCTTTAGCTATTCGTGTTTGCCCTGGTCGTGCCTCTGCCCACCTCTTCGGGGGTATGGGCGTGAAGATACTGTACCTTATTTTAAATAACAAAATGCTATTAAATTGTTGGCTTAGAAATCTTATGGTGTAAAATAAGAATAGCTAGAGCCCCTGTGGTTAGTTTTATATTGTTGCATTATAATTTATAAGCATTATAAGTAGATTAAACACAGTCTTATTGAATCGACTGGTGCGTGACTCCTGTCTGTAACAATATACGAAATATGTTAGATTAGGCTTTAATAATTAATGTTTTTTTCTTCATAAAAAGTTAATGAAACCAATAAATGTGTTATAATAGTTCAATAATATTTATTCTACTAATTGAGATTTTTTGTGGGTTGATGGGCGGAGTGATGGCTACTACTCTTTGACGCGAAAAACTTTACGGCTTCCGGTTGGCAACGCAACATTAACGCCTTTTGGTGTATAATTGATGTGTATTACTTACCATCAGTAGTTCTATTTTTTTCTTCGTGCCTCAAAAACAGGGAAGGCGGGCTCTGGCTGTGGTAAATACAGGACTTTAAAGCTATAGTTTATTTTTGAAGTGAATACTTCTTTAGCGGCGTTGCGCACTTTTTTGGATTGGGTAAAAACTTCTAAACTCGCGTCAGGACACGTGACCTTATCGAAAATTCGTAAGACGGCGCGGGGCGCTTGCGCGGATGTTCGTGTTGTCATGTTTGTGTACGATAGCGCAATAAATGAATATTGTATTCTACAACATAAATGATAGTACTTTGATACTGATAATTAAAGCAATTCGTGCAAAATGATTCCCTAACCATTCCAAAATATCCAAAATGCTCACCGTTAATAATCAAGTTTTCACTTCTGCCGGCACTCCCGGAGTGCAACACGTCGTTTTTTTATTAAAACAGATAAAAACTTAAATAGATTAATTATTTAAAGAAAGTTTAGTTAATTTAGCATTTGCATCAAGTTAAATTAATCAAAAATTAACAATCAGTCATTTTAGGCCCACTTGCACGTTCCTGGGTTAAGTGTTTAACTCTATGTTACCTTCTAACTAGGGTTAAATCGCTTTGCATTTAACAGTTTAAGTCATTGTTAAAGTTGACTCAGAAACGTGCCAGTGGCCCTTAGAAAGTACCCTGACATTACTTTATCTTGATTAAAATGGCCTCCTTAATTACCTGTCTTCATCACTTACACTCAATTTTTCGTTGTAAAATCTACTTATAGTATGTAGTTTGACGAACGACGGTTATAGAAATATTTATCCAATTTTCGTGACTCCTGTCTGTAACAATATACGCAATATGTTAGATTAGGCTTTAATAATTTATGTTTTCTTCTTCATAAAAAGTTAATGAAACCAATAAATGTGTTATAATAGTACAATAATATTTATTCTACTAATATCACAATTGCGATTTTGTGTGGGTTAAATTATTTAATGTAGGTTAAACAAAGTAAGTAAGGTAAGTACACTAATTTCTTCGTGAAAACTATGACAAATGAATGATTATTGTGCTTGAAATATATAAAAATTATACGTCGTCATACTAACTTTTGGGCATCGTATTTCGCTAGTATATCAGCAGAATTTGAGTAAGTTGAACAGAACTAAAACTCTACTGAAAATTGGATAATTATTTTTATAACCGTCGTGCGTCAAACTACATACTATAAGTAGATATAACAACGAAAAATTAAGTGTAAGTGATAAAGACAGGTAATTATTATTATTTTGCCCGCCCCGGCCAACAAACAGAAAATTTCGTTTTTCCAATTTTCGAATAAAAAAAATGTTGCCCGGTTTCGAATAAAAAAATTGTTTAAACAAAATAATAAGTTATCTCCTGTGTGACCTAAAGGTTCAGGTGTTGGACTTGACTGTATGAGGCCCCGGGTTCGAATCCCGGGTCGGGCAACAAAAAGAAAATTTGGATTTTCCAATTTTCTAATAAAAAAAATGTTGGTCGGAATTGGATATGTGCCCGGTTGGCGATAGGCTTACCACCCATCACATTGTGGTACTTAGTGACTTCGGATAGTAAAACTACGAACTAGCATTATTTTCTCAAATTATTAGCATTTTGTTTTAACAAAGACGACCAAAACAAAAACATCTCGAATAGACGTAAGAGTAAAATCGGCGAAGCCAAAGATGCACTCTAGTTTTTAACAAAAATTAAAAAAAAAGTATCTTCACGCCCATACCCCCGAAGAGGTAGGCAGAGGTACAACCAAGGCACCCACGACTAGCCGAAGACACTAAGTCCCACAATGTGATAGGTGGCCAGCCTATCGCCAACCAGGCACATTTCCAATCCCGACCAACACTTTTTTATTAGAAAATTGAAAAAATCCAATTTTCTTTGTGTTGACCGACCCGAACAAAAATTTAAATAACTAAAACTTTTTTTATCTGAGGAGTTAGCGAACAAGCACGTCGTGTGCTCTCCTGATGGCACAAATAAATAAAAACCATGGCATATAGTCAGATATGTCGGTGACCTGCTGCCTCATTGTGCAAGTTTACCGTCTACCCTACCCTCCGTTCTGGAACATAACAGTGTCGGTATGGCGATGGTTCGCTAACCGGCCAAATTGCTTCACAGCACTTAACTACTAGTGGTCTTGCTGGCACTGACCTTTATTTTAACCACTGGAAGGGAGGAAGATGGTCTACTCCAATCCATGGACCCGAACCAACACGGGAAACTCATGACGTTTTAACAATTTTACCCACACCAATAAGGGAAAATAGGGATAATATAATGAGAAACATAAAACAACAGCGGCATTTAACAAAAAGCAAAGCCTACAAATAAGCAAATAAAACAAAATTTTATTATCAAACACAATTTGAAGTTCCAATTAATAAAACGAAAGCAATCAAACCATGTTAAATGATGTAGGAACAGATAAATAACGCATAGAAATAAGAACACGAGCTTGATTAGGCCGATGTCACGCCGATAAGAACATAAAACCGAAAATTGAAAAGGTTGGGTCATTAAAAATGCAATATTTTACATTTTTAGAGGGCAGGTGAACCATATGAAGTAATAGGTTGCATATGTATGCCCGTGTAGCAGGAATGTCTTGCTAGTAAGAGTCTTTGAAGAGTATCCATATAAAGTAATACTTTAAGCTATTGCATAACTTCTATCGGGCCTTGAGCGTGGAGACCGAATCCAGGAATTCCGTAACGGAAATAACCTAACATCCCCAACTTCGACTGGCACAGCGAAGATACTTTTTAGTTTTGCCATCTATTAATGAATAGCAGAACTTTTAATGACTTTTTGATCACGCTTGTCTCATTAGTTCGCCTTATATCGCCTCTAGGTGCCAATGGTTGTATCGGCATCACTGTGCACGCATAATCCCCCTCTTCGCCACGCAGTCTGGTGACTCATGCCTGCTTATGTAATAGCTGTACCGCGGCAGTCTCCGAATGCCACATGTCTTTTTTTAAGTGCTGGAAATTTGGGTGTCCTAGTTGCGCCTCTAACTACCTCAGGCAGAGGTACAACCAAGGCACCCAAGTTTACACGATGGTATTTAGTTCCACAATTTATAGGTGGTAAATCCCGGGCAACCTTGTTAATTCATTTGTAAATTGGAAAAAAACTATATCATGCAAAATAATCTATAAATGAAAAAAAAACATATGAAAGATAAGCAAAAGCATTTACCATTAAATATTATTAGTACCTATCCAAACTCCGGGACATGAGTCTAACAAAACTCTAAACATATAATTTTGCCATATAAATATGCATAGTAAACAAGTACAAAGTCTCTACAAATGCAGCGGGTATGGCCACTCTACACTCCGACATCGGCACTGGCGCACCCCGCGGCGTCAATCTAATGAAATAAACTGAAAATCAACACGCCGCCCGCGCTTCGCCCGCGCTTTGTGCCGCCGAAAGCCGATCACGATATAATTAACGCTGTTATTTATAGGGACCTGTCCCGTAAACTTCGAAACGCTTGGTTATACTATTGTTTAAAGGCTATCTTAATTGTAATCTATATTTTAATATAATGAATAAGAGTTTATTTGTAGCGTATTTAATAATGAATTAATTGGGTCCGAGTACTTACATAATAGTTTTCCTCCGATAAATTATTTTAACAATAAGCTGATAACAACTTTTTATTACAGAAATTAAAACATTATTACTTTAATCACATGTATTTCTGTTAAATGCGAAACAAAGCAAATCATTTACTCGTAATTACACATAGATCTTTGTAATATAAGTATCTTCACGCCCATATCCCCGAAGGAGTAGGCAGAGGCACATCCAGGGGACCCACGACTAGCCGAAGACACTAAGTCCCACAATGTGATAGTTGGCAAGCCTATCGCCAACCGGGCACATTTCCAATCCCGACCAACATTTTTTTTTTATTAGAAAATTGGAAAAATCCTATTTTTTGTTGGCCGACCCGGGATTCGAACCCGGGACCTCATGCCGGACCACTAGACCACAGAGGCGATTATTAAATTATTAGAAGTAAAAAAAACATTGAAATTAATTATTGTTGCTAAAAAGCATGGGGCCGAAAAAAGTTTACAGCTAATGTCCTTAAACAGCGCGCATCAAACTTTGAACTTGAGCAAGTAAATGTAAAATATTAAAAGTCTACCAGACAGTTGGTAAGAGGCGATTAAATAGTAAAATGGCTACCGGCAAGAATCACCGGTGGTCCCACAATATGATAAGTGGCAAGCCTATCGCTAATCGGGCACATTTCCAATCCCGAGAAACATTTTTATTCATTAGAAAATTGGAAAAACCTAATTTTCTTTTTGTTGCCCGAACCGGGATTCAAACTCGGGACCTCATGCAGTCAAGTCCAACAACTGAACCGCTAGACCACAGAGGCGATACTATAGGATCTTCACTATACGATTTCCTTAATTAAGCTAATCAATCAATCAATGTTGTCGACCTCATTATTAGTAACTAAACTACTATAACTCAGAAGCTACTAGTAGGATGTTGATAAAATTTATGAAGGACTATTTTTGAGCCATTTGCTATCTTTTGAAAAAAAAAAAAACCAATCAATGTAATCAATGAAATGGTAACCAATGATAATGAATAGTTGGGAGTCGGTTTTTGCAGTTTACTCGCTTAATTGTACATTTAGCTTGCGTCTAACACTCTTTTAACACTTGAGAGGAAACACCTGATAATCTTAAATCACTTCCAATAAATAGATTTCGAAAAAAGGTATTCAACTTACTTTTACAGAAAAAGTATTAAATGTCATAGATTTTCTTGCAGACAGAAATAATTAAGTATTTTTAATATGACTGGTTGCCGGGGAGTTTGTTTTGCCGTTTCTTCTGTCTGGCAAGGTTTGGAAACGGTGGTAGTTGGTAGTTTAAATTAATTTACATTCTAAAAATTGTTTATATTAATAAATAATCATGTAATCAATACAAAAACAGTGACTAAATAGCAAATAAATAATTAAAATTAGTAACTTGATTAAAACCTATTAAAATATTTGCACACCACAAGTTGGTAGAATATGTTGGAACCCTTAAATAATTTTGTAATATCTTTGTAAAACCCATATTCCGCAAATATTTTTTTCTTTTCTTTTTATTTCTTTTTTTACAATACTTCAAAACGTATAGATTGGTTAATGTATTCAATACACTTTTATGTATTTGTTATCCCTCTCAGCATGATACACATTCGAAAACAGAAAATTGATACAGTATATTATAAGTAATTTATCATATTAGTAGCGTCAGTTCAGCTACTTGCTAGGCAGTGACTTAGGGTTGCCAACAGAAAGTTTTGATGAAATGTAAGAGGAATGACTAATAATTTTTAGGATCAGTGTATTTAAATATACCTATACTCCACAGTATCACTATACTAGTAAAATATACCCAAATACATACCTGATTCATGATGATCATTTCAAATTCTAAGCTATTTTCTATGGGAAACAATCAAGTGTTATGTTAGACTTACTGAAAAGAAATTAATCTCGTAGCTTGGCTATAACCTTTGTTAGTGTTAATAAAAACGTTAATTTCTAATCCGTTTGTACCTGTAGTGCCTGTAGTTATCTCGTAGTTTCAAGTTAAAGCAATTATTGTATTTTGTTAGCGTGGATTTAAAAAAAAAAATAATACGTAAGGTTTAGGTACTTATGTACATTGCGTTACATTATAAGTTATAACTTAGATACCTTCTGCCTACTTTGGAAATTGATCTGAATATTTACTCGTAGTATATATATTGTTTAAGATAATACAATTTTAGCTTATTTAAAAAAATCGTCTCTGTCCAGTGTTGGATTTGATTCCACGAGGTCCCAGGTTCGATCTCCGGATCGGGCAACTATATGAAAATGTATTTTATAAATTTGCTAATAAAAAACTTTGCCCGGGATTGCATTTGTACCCCGTTGGCGACAGGATTACCACATTGTGAACTTAGTGCCTTCGGCTCGTTGTGGGTTGTTCGCCCTGGTTTTGACTTGTGCCTAGGATATAGTCATATAGATACTTTTTTTAAAAAAGTGCAAAATAAATTTTGTACAACCCTAAGCTTTATTTATTAGCTAAAAGTCATATAGCTTTTCGATTTCGTTCCGGACATGTTTCGCTGAATGTTATTGTTTTTTTTGGTAGCGAAAATTTTATCACCAGATTATAATATTTGCGGTGAAAAGGAAGATTTTTTATGATATTGGAAGGCAAACAAGCTGATGGATTTCCCCTGATAGTAAGAAATTCACGCCACCCAGAGACACCAAAGGTGGAAAAGGTGCATTTCCAATGAGGCTGGGTTGTTAGGCCTTAAGCAAAAGCAAGTTTACCGGCTACCTTACCGAACCAGAACACGTCAACGGCCAGCATTAACGTTATGGCGACAGGAATAGGTAAAGCGATGTTACCAATCCGGACGAGTCATACTTTTTAACAGAATGTGTCTGAAAGAAACAGAGACAGAGACGCAGTTATAGGACCCACTGAATTTAATCAGAAATAACGTGGGCTATTTGCTAAGTATACTAGCAAATCCTGGATCAGATGAATCTCAGTAGTATACTCGTTTATATCTGCCTTTCTCATAAACGTGCTAGTGGTAGTAAGGTAATATAGGAATAATTGTAGGTATAGCGTATGTAGTTTGTGTCACACGAAGTTGGTATATACATAATGGTGTATAAACCTCATAAAATACGAGTAATAAAGATAAAAAAAATAAAAGTAGATACACAATTGTGTCTAAGTTCTTTATAAGTTTATACGAATTTTCTAATAGTGGGAAATACGTCATCTTTAGACTCCAAAGATGGTTATGGTGCGTTATCAACTTGGGTCAGGATATAAGGCGCTTGTGTAAGTTAGATTACTTGCTAGCCTACTTCCAAGTTGTAACACTATAATGGCGAGTACTGACGTTATGGCACCATGAACAGATAAAAGGATAATACTATTATTGGCGGGATTTGCACTGCATTTACTACTAAGTGTCTTAGTATCTACACCAGAGGCACAACCAGGCCACCCACGACTAGCCGAAGACACTAAGTCCCACAATGTGATAGGTGGTAAACCTATCGCCAACCGGTCACATTTCCAATCCCAAACAACATTTTTTTTATTAGGAAATTAGAAAATACTCATTTTCTTATTGTTGCCTGACCCGGGATTCGAACCCAGAACCTCATGAAGTCAAGTCCAAAACCTGGACCGCTAGACCACAGAGACGATAACTGCTAGTAGTCTGACTAATTATACTTATTGAATAATTCAACAATCCAATTTCCTAGATTATATTACTGGCGATAATACAATAAAAAGTTACGAGAATGCGTAGTTTATCGTAGGAGCGTTTATTACATTAACCTGATTTGCATTTAGCCTAATTTGTTATCACCTGACACAGCTTGTGTTGTTTTATTATCAGTCTGTATAACTCGTTTGGGATCAGGAAATCAGGTTTACCAGGTGCTGCAGGCTTATTCCACTTATAGAAACCACTGATTCAGTTTTTTGCAATGGTGACATTGCTGGACAAGTCCCTTGCCGGGTAGGCAGAGAGTATTGAGTATTGTAAAATCCTGTCCTTGCAGACATTTTTGACTTCTTCCACAACCATTACCCTTTTCATACAACACGCCAGTCCCGTGACATTTGACACCACCCTCAGAAACAGCGAGCGATCTGATCGTGGAATATCAACCTAGGTCTCCCCGGGAGCTTACATCCATCCACATTCGCATTGTAGATCTGCTTTGTTAATCTTTCGTCTACCATTCTTTTCACATCTTTTTTCATATTGTATGGAAGCAAGAGTTGGGTATGTTAGAAAGAGCATGAAAGTAGCATAAATGCGGGCGAAATGAGAGCGCTAAAAAATCTGTGATGTAACGCTCGCTGACCGCAATCGTAACAGTGAGATCCGAGAAAGAGTAAGATTGAAAGAAAATTAAAATGCGAAAGGGCATGCTCCGCTGGTTCGGTCATGTGGAAATAATGACAGATGAAAGATTGACAAAGCAGATATACAATGTGAATGTGGATGGATGTAGGCACCCCGGGAGACCAAGGTTGACATTCCACGATCAGACCACTCGGATATTATCCGAGGGTGGTGTCAAGAGTCTCCGAAACCGGCGTGTTTGTATGAAAAGGAAGCCAGACAGGTTTGTCAGGATCGTGAGGTCTAGCATTCGATACTCTCTGCCTACTACGTAAGGGACTTGGCGTGAAGTTATGTATGTATGTATCTTTTTTTTTTTTAACACCAACACTTTTATTTCAATCCCACTCTGTCTAAGATCTCAGTGTTATGAATGCGATCAGCAAGCGTTACACAGTTTTCTTAAACTATGTACAAACATTACATAAACATTAGTTATTGTGCATGGCTAACTTAATTCGGGTAACCATTATCTCCTAGTTTACTAACGTTACGTTTGTAGGTACGTTAGTAACGTAAACTATGAATGCAAGAGATGTTCAGTACCATCCTCAGGTTGGTAACGCTCCATTATTACATTTGGATTTTGGTGGACTTACACAACGTGTGTTTCTTACCGTCTACAGGTTACCTTCGAAATTCATAAGATAATTAAAATAGGTACACGTTGGACTTAACTTCATGAGGTACTGAGTTCTATTTCCGGGTCGGGCAACACAAAGAAAAATGTGTTTCTTTCAATAAATAAATTTGGAGTGTCAATTTGTAATGTTAAAATAAGCGCTGTTAAGTACATGCGTATGAACACACATACATACCAAAATAACATGTTTTACATTTTTTGTTTGTCTTTCTGTCGGTCTGTTTGTTCAGGTTAATCTCTGAAACGGATCTTAACGGGTCTTTAACTAGTAGGTAGCTGTTGTGACTGACAATAACTTTGGCTTCTTTTATTTTAGAAAAATCTAAATTTGCTAAACAACTTTTTGTTAAATTCCACGTGGATGAAGCCACGGGCACAGCTAGTTTTCTAATAAAAAACAATGTTGCTTGAGATTGTATATGTGCCCATTATACGATAGGTTTGTATGTCACATTGTAGGACCATCTTTAAAAGACTGGATGCTCCAGCGGTAACTCTACCTAACTACACAGGGATACGGCGTAAATATACGTTTAAAGATAAACACGAAACAATAACTGTAGCTAAGTAAGATAACTGTTTTATATTTAAATGAATAAATATCCCTGAACAAGAGAAAAAAATTATATATAACCCCAAAGTAAGCAAATTATATGCTTGTTTTATAGGTATTAGTCAACGATTTTTATACTTATAAAAATAAATAGGTACCAGAATAAATTTAGTAAACATCCAGACCCCGAAATGCGCATATGTAAATATTCATCACACAAATGCCTGCTCCCGTCGAAAGTCGAACCCGAGCCTACAGTTGATGTTAGGTATGTACGCTAGCCCCTCAACCAACTGGGCTGTCAAATAAATAGATGAATAAACATAGCGCCAAAAGCTTCGATCAAGATTCCAAATGAATAGATTAATATAATGTTGTGTGCGCAGACGCAGCGTGACGCCTGTATAAGGTTTCACTGATAAAAAAATCAAATCATTCGCTAATAGCAGGTGCAAACTTAAAGATTAAAAGAGCAGATGTTTATCGATTTAAAACTATTATTTAATTTCATAGTTCGCTATTTCATATCCGTTTAAATTTGCCTAAATTATAATTTAGACTAATATTTACAAGTAATTGACGTTAAAGTATGCTAAAGTGACATTGCACTAGCTAAATTAGATATTTTATGCATATTATTTCTAATATAAAATATTGTTTTACATTTATAATGTGAAATACTTTTTGCACCTGCTTAAAAAGTTATTTGATAGAATATAATGCTTTTTCAAATTGTAATTATTTAGAAGTCGAAATAAATCAACGTTTTTGACAATATCAAAATGTTATAACATGACAGTAGTTGTAGTTATTTTTTTATTTTATTAAGATTTGTTATCGAGTACATTTTACCAATTATTTTCTATGTAAACTGGTTGTCCGGCGAACATAGTACCGCCCGTTTCTTGTCCTTTGATTTTGTTCAGACTTAGTCGGTAGGTAAGTATATCTGTTTCGTCTGTTTTATTCTTAATGTGATGTATTCCCCGAATGGAAGACGAATGTAACAAATTTATTAAAATCGGTACAGCTGTTCTTGAGTTGTATTTTAAAAGATCTAATTATCCTTACCTACTTATAAAAAATAAATGAAGCAATAGGTAAGTACTTATATGGAAAACTGTTTATGAATAAACTAAATGTTCTGAATCTGCTGAAATTTATAAATACTTCGGTGATCGAGCGGTCTGGCATCGAACTTGACTTCTTGAGGTCCCGGGTTCGATCCCCGAGACAGGCAACAAAAAAATAGACAAATGTATATTTTCAATTTTCTAACCTTGCCACCTATCACATTGTGGGACTTAGTGTCTTCGGCTAGTCATGGATGCCCTGGTTGTGCCTCTGCATCCCACTTCGTGAAAATGGACGTAAAAATACTTAAATAAAGTAAAGTAACTTTACTATAAACAAAGACAATATTTATATACATATATATACCTAGAATCTCTGATTTTACAAAGCTGTTTCACTGATATTGTTTATGCTATAAAGTACAATCGGAAAGACTCCTAAGGAACTTTACCACCGATATCTACCACATATCTGCTAGGATTTTTTTTATGTGATAAGGCACCAAATAAACACAGCTCTATTGACGGCAAAAGGCAAAGGCGGCGTAAATGTTGTAGGTGCGTAGCTGTCCTGTTATTTGTATGTATATATATATTATACTAACCGTTGACAAACACCTATAGTTTATTAGTAGCATATAATTTACTTACTTTAGAGCGAGATTCAATTTGAGCAACTTTTCAATGGATATTTATTTATATATTTATTGTAGAAGCATGTTGGCTAACTTTTTTTTATGATATTGTAAGGCAAACAAGCAGACGGATTTCCTGATGGTAAGAAATTCACGCCGCCTACAGACACCAACGGTGGTAATGGTGCGTTGCCAACCTGAGGTCGGGATGTTAGGCCTCGAGCAAAAGTACGTTTACCGGCTACCTTAACCTCGAAACCGGAACACGTCATGACGTTATGACGGCAGGAATAGGTAAGGCGGTAGTACGAATCCGGGCGAATCGCTGCGAAGTGCGAAACTCTACCACCTAGTAGTATGTCACGGTCTTAGTGACAGTAAGACTATTCTCGCAATTTAAGAGCTGCCTGGCAGGAAGTCAGATGGTCTATTCTGCAAAGGAGCCCGGACCACCACGGGGAATTCCAGCCAGAGCAAAACATGACACTGTCATTGCGGCAACATAGACGCGGCAGTGGATCTCTCCCCTGACAAGTTGCAGCACGGCACTTTACCACAAGTGGTTTTATTAAGAAACTGCTAGTTGAAAAAAAGTGTCTGCGTCCATATCCCCGAAGAGATAGTCAGAGGTACAACCAGGGCATCCACGATTAGCCGAAGACACTAAGTCCCACAAGCCTATCAGCAACCGGGCACATGTCCAATCCCGGGCAACGTTATTTTTATAAAAAAAAACTGAAAAAACACATTACCTTTCTGTTACCCAACCCAGGAATCCTCCGGGTTATTTGCAATATCCCGGGTTCGGGATATTGCAAATTTTAGTCCGACACCGAAACACTAGACCAAAGAGGCTATGATTGTATTGTAAAACTTACGAGTAAAAGAACTATAAACTCGCCTCTCTAAGTAAGAGTAAAAGTCTAAAATCTTTATCCATTGAGTATAATAATTGGTGGAATAACAGCAATTTGCACATAACAATTTCCTGTGATTATTCAACTTATAGAAAGCTTAACCCTCATTTAATCAAAGCAAACCAACGCTGAAAGGCCTATTAAACCAAAGACACGCTATTGCTTTTGTAATTGCAGAAAACAACACCTAAGCCACGACCGACTCACCACTTTCAAACAACCGATCTAATTTGAACTATCGCCCGCCCTTCGTCTTGAGCTTTAAGTATTTCTGCAAGAAAATAAAGCTCCGTATTCCAGGAAGCAACTCAAACTTAAATTTAGAATTATACATTATTTAATAAATAGAAAATATTGAATATTGGATTGGATATGTGCCCGGTTGGCGATAGCCCTGCGACCTATCACATTGTGGGACTTAGTATCATCGGCTAGTCGTGGGTGCCTTGGATGTGTCTTTGCCTACCTTTTAAGAATCAGCTTAACTTCATACCAATAACTTCCACATTTTAAAAATTCATGGATTTTATATAGCAGAAGCTGACCCGTCTTTTTTATGACATTGGAAGGCAAACAAGCAGACGGATTTCCTGATGGAAAAAAATTAACGCCGCCTAGAGACACCAAAGGTGGTAATGGTGTGTTGTCAACCAGAGGCCAGGATGTTAGGCCTCAAGCAAAAGTAAATTTACCGGCTACTTTATCCTACAAACTGGAACACGTCATGACTCTATGGCGGCAGGAATAGATAAGGCGGTGGTACCAAACCTGCTGAGTCGCTACGAAACTCTACCACCTAGTCAGATGTCACGGTGTTAGCCTATGCTCGCCTTTTACGAGCTGCCTGGCAGGAAGGCAGATGGTCTATTCTGCAAAGGAGTCAGGACCAACACGGGGTAACATAAATCTATTATTAAATATTGTTACTTATGTATTAAATATTGTAATTACAACTATTGGAATTTTACTAATATGTAGGGTTACTCTTGAAACTCGATTTCATGTAAATTGGAAATTGGAATCGGATATATCATTTCAGGTACTCGCATATTATAGGTAACACAATACTGCTGAATTATTAATATTTAGTTTCAAAAAAATTTAACGAATCAGATAAAATAATTGATTGATTTTACTAATGTTAATAATTCGCTAGTATTATGTTCAAAAGTACTTAAAATGACATATCTGATTCCAATTTCCAATTTTCATTATGGTTTTAGATTTGAATCTTAAAACGCTACACAAACTACAATACATGTTAAAGCACAATTACTCATAAAAAAATTATGATATGACAGCTACTAAATAACTAATTCTAAATAACCTGCTACAGGTTTGAGATTCATTTCAAAATAGTGATAATATAGGTAACATATTCTACAATAAGTTTAATTCCTTTTAAGAATTAAGTAAGAACTAGTAAGAATTATTAAAAAAAATAAGTTCCCTTATTTTAAAAAGCCACCCTAATTCTGATTTATAATAAAGCACTTTGCAACATAACTATGAAAAAACATATTTAAAATTTTCATTAACTGGGCTAAATACAGGTACAGTAGGTACAGTATTGAAAGTCTTAAAATTTAATATTTGCTACATTTTAAAACAATATATTGTCAAATACAACAATAATAATTATATAATCATAAAATGTCAAAATTTAAGTTTCAATGTCATTGGATACAGAATGTCAAAAGAATTTTTTTATCAATAATAAAAAAAATATGTCAAATAATAAATAAAAAATCAAATTTATTAAAAATTAATACATAATAATTACAAACTGAAATATAAAAAATAGAATAACTTAAAAATAATGACAATAATCATAAAGTATCCAATTATTACATAAAAAAAACATAATGAATAAAAATTTTATATTAATCTGTTAGATAGATAGATTTCATACATTATTCGATTGTCAGAAAGTAAGTAAAAGTATTTCAAAAATCAGAAAAGACAATTCTGAAACCACGATTAAAACTTTATTCAAGTTTGAGTAATAGTTTCGAATACGGACCTAAGAAGGTCACATTTAATTGGCTGGATATCAACAACCAAGTTGGGAGGTCCCCCGGTCACCTCACTAATTGAATGTGTCAATCATTTAAACAACGCAAATGAATAACATTTCAGAGGAAAGCGTCCAGAATTTAAGGATACTTGGGCATGCAATGCTTCGTTCTTGAGGGTGTATTGAAAGGGTCATGTTAGGCTGGTCGTTAGAAATGACAAATGCCCGCGGCGAGCCATCGCTCACTGGTGTATTAATGTCCGTTTTACTGGACAGCACTAATTGTACAGTATAATTTTCCGGTAAACTCATTACAGAACGTAACGCTTCGGGCACGCGAAGAAATCTATAACAAATTGGTGTTTCTCAACTCTATTATAATATAACAAGGCGTGCTGTTTTCACCAATAGAAACAGTGTACTATTAACGTTAATTCAATTTCTTTGACCAAGGTGTTGTGTACCTAATAGCAGTATCATTTCAATAATATTGTGTAGTGTAATAGCAGTATTATTACAAAACTTTACTTTGCATGCATTAAGGTGAGTATAGACTAGAGCAGGGCTTCCCAAACTTTGCGTCGCGACGCCCTGGGGCATCATGGCACTGTCCAAGGGGCGTCGCGTATCAATGCTACCGAGTGGAATGAGCTTTACTTTTTATAACTGCTAACTTATCTTGGTCCACTCGGTTAAGAGTAGTCATAAAAAATAGTGTTTGTACTAAGTCTATATAAATGGTAAATTGTATTTGATCCGGAGTAGCCCCCCCCCCCCTCCTCTGGTACTGACTACGTTAAGGGGCTTTGTTAAAAACTAGCACGACCTAAGGGCGTCATAGCATACATAAGTTTGGGAAGCCCTGGACTAGAGCATTTAATTGTAACAGAACAATGAGGCGCTCTATATGTTTTAGTGTATCACCCTTCACATACTATATTGATATCAACTGTACTCCTACTTCAATATATTCAATATGTTTATTAACAAGATAGTAATGAGAACACCACTAAAATTAAACACATACATACATACATCTCTTCACGCCAAGTCCTACGTCACGTAGACAGAGAGTATCTAAAATTAAACATTTTCAATTACTCCCGATAAAAACTAAAAAAAAGTATCTTCACGCCAATATCCCCGAAGAGATAGACAGAGGCACAACCAGGGCACCCACGACTAGCAGAAGATACTAAGTCCCACAATGTGATAGGTGGCAAGCCCATCGCCAACCGGGCACATATCACCGAGCAACATATTTTTATTAGGAAATTGGAAAAACCCAATTTTCGTTTTGTTGCCCGACCCGGGATTCGAACCCGGGACCTCATGCAGTCAAGTCCAAAGATAAAACCTAAATGTTACGTAACTAAGAACCATTTCGATCACGTCACCTAAGTATCAATCAAAAAACCACTTCGAAAACGGTCCCCCCGTTCAAAAATTATGATGCCATAGACAGAAACACACATACATCAAACAAACAAACACCCCATATTGTTTTCTTGGGGGGATAAAAAGAAATAGGGATATACCTAGCAGGTTTCTTCGTCCTTGTACGCGTGTTTGTACTTTCCCCGTAGTTACATGTCTATTAAATTATATATACTGTGCCCGGTTGGCGATAGGCTTGCCACCTATCACATTGAGGGACTTAGTACCTTCAGCTAGTAGTGGGTGCCTTGGTTGTACCTCTGCCTACCTCTTCGGGGATATGGGCGTGAAGATACTTTTTTTTTATGTCATAAAATAGTCAAATGTCATGTTATGTAAATGTCTTATTTATTTCAAATTAGGTCCTGTCATAAGATACATTTTAGGCATTTATCACAAACGAAAACTTTTTATCTGATTGATCTACTGTACTATTCTAAATGCTCGAAGAATTTACCAATTAAAGAAATACCTATAATCAAAGTCGAACATTCAGGTTATATAGTGTAGTATTAGTAGTAGTAGTAGTAGTAAGGAGTATCTCTCAATCTTTGATGTTCAAGTTCGAGACGACGTTCGATTTCTGTAACTAACACCGTGAACACGATGAGATGGTGGAGCTTTGACTTTACCTATTACTGCCTCAACAACATCAACACAGGTACTATCACGTTTCTATGTTGGAGGATAAGAAAACGGCACAAGGGTTGGGTTTGTAAAAACCAACTTATATCCTAAGTATTAAGCAACACAACTTAATATTATTACTTAATACTTTGGCAATTGGTATCTACTTATATATTTTAATTATATAGTATAATTTCGAATGTAACCCATTGCAAAAATCAAATGCTATTTAACGAGGAGGACTGGCCCACTGGGTTTTTTTCAAAAGCAGGACCCTCAGCTATGCTGACGTCACTGCTTTGGCTACCAGGATCACTCATTGCAAGTAATGAAACCCTTTAGAGTTTCAACAATACTTTTTATTATAAGTCGACTAGACTATAATATTAAAATATTAAATTAATAAATGTACTCACAGGATTTTAACTGCTTTGCTTTACCACCGTCCTCGGCAGAAATTCACCAGAGAGTGAGTCGCCCTAACATTAATTTCTTTCGAAATAAACGTTAGGAAGTCGTGATACACATTAAGTTAAAATCATATTACTGCAATACAAATTTTAACTGAACTTCAATCATTTGTACATTCATTAAATGTTTTTTAACCTTTAGTTTTTTATTTTAGATTATTTTTTTTTTACATTCTAATATTTATTTTTCTAAATACACTTACGTCATAAAGTCGTGATACACTATAATTTGTAAATTCATTAAATATTTTTTAAACTTTAGTTTTTAATTTAAATTATTTTATTTTTAAATTCTAATATTCTTTACTCTTCCTTTAAATAACATCATCATAAAACAAACATTTCCGCAGTTTATGAATACAACAAATAAACAATTTATGACTAAATCCTTTATGCGTATATTAATTAAATCATTTATAAAGCTTAGTTTTAACCTTCAGTAATTTTATTGTAGCTACAAACATTTAAACTTTGAAAACTGTTTATACGTAATTTATCCAGTTCCGGTAAATTACAATAATTCGAATTCTATTTTTAACAGGCCCAAACATTAATTCTAAATTAGTTATAATTTTTAGATAAGCTAATTAAATCAACGAAACATTTTATTTTAAGCTTTGAAGATTTATTAATTAAAATTATCGATGTTAACTTGGGTCAACATACAAAACATTAATTAATGTTTGGTTTGTATATTTTAGATCGATGAACTAAAAATACACACTCGTTAATTAATTATTTGCAAATTAAATAAATTTTCAATGACTTAAATAATATTTGGTTTCCTTTTTGTTATAAAAGAAATGATTTTGTAGACTTCGCGTCAACATATATGATTTAAGTGACCCCTTTGAGAGACAAAAAACATTCACATCATAAATAAACCTGAATGTCATTATAAATATCGAAAGCTTAAACAAATCAGAACGTGAAATGCGTTCTTTGCGTGACTTTTTATTTTATTTGTATACTTTCGCCGCGACAAAGACATCGTGGGGTAAAATGTAATCATTGGTTACAACTCGACTTGATGAAGCCATAGTGCGATCCACTTTCTGAGACTTTATATCTGTTCAAATTAAAAATTATAATAGCAAAGGATAATATGCCGTCGAATATATCACAGAGTAGTACGCAGATGGTTCAGCGATTCTTTTATAGGTTTTCTTTTTTCGACGAACACAATTTTTGGCAAATTAGGTACCAATCGTCCTTTGTCACATTAGTAAGTACCTTTCCCTGTCTTCATCCCGGGATCCATTGAAGATCATGAACCAACTGCTTTCTACTTAATTGTTCTTTAAATTTACGTCACTAACCTCATGAGGTTTTGGTACCGACACCATACATATTCCTCTCACTGTAATGTTGATCTTCGCCACTGATGTGCTTTAAAGTAGAAAAGCAGATTGTCAACACAACATTGCCACCTTAAATGTCTATATTTCTTACCTACCTAACCATCTTACCTAAAATCCATCTACTTGTTTGTATTACTTTCACTCACATAAGAAAACAGAAATAGTAAATATTAGAAGGTGTAGTTAGAATGGTAAGCCTTTTCTACTGCGATCTCTACTGACACTAGATCTCATAAAACATGTAATAAGCTATCAGTCGGCTTTTTTCTTGATTTGGTAAGGTCTATCACCTATTTTAGTTTAATGAATTATGATTACACTAGCGGCACGCCCCGGCTTCGCACGGCTATGAAATACACATACAAACCTTCCTCTTTAATCACTTTATCTATTAAAAAACAGCATCTAAATCAGTTGCATAGTTTTAAAGATTTAAGCATACAAAGGGACAGAGGAAGTGACTTTGTTTTATACTCTGTACTCTGTAGTGATATCAAGCCTAATGTAAAGTGATGATAGGCCTATAAGTCTGATTGGTGCTTCTGTTAATGCTAGCTGATCTTTGGTTTCGAAGAATAAGACATCAGCGGTGGTTCTCAGCGGGAAGAGATTACACGAACATGACACAGCTGTAAAGTTGCCTACATGGTCGCTTACTCGAGTTGCCATTCAACAAATGTTTATACTGTAATCTGTTATGTTCTGTGGATACTCCTTTGAAACAGTACAAATTTGAAACTGTATGAAAACAAAATACAAACATTCGAAAATGCACACTAACCTAAACATGCTCATCGATGAGACCCCTAAGAGGTTTTAGCAGTTCTGTATTAGCGAGTGCTACTTCAAAACGATTGGTCACGCTGTTGTTTGTTTAAGCAATATTTTTCAAAATTCTACGAGTGTATTCGCCTTCTGCCGGGATTAACCGACGCCATTATATTAACTTCCTATATTGTTTGTAAACTACGTAGCTACTGCGAAAATAAGATCGATAAAAAGTATAACATGACAAACGCTTCAATGAAGTGTAGGTAAGTATTTTGTCAACTAGGTTTAGTTTCTATTCTGTTCCATATGTACTGAGCCTTTACTGCCTTCATAAAACGCAAAGAAGACTGGGTCACGGATATTAATTCTCTTAAATAAGAATAATATATGTAAGTATAGCAGTAGTAATAGCTAGTATAGGTTTCCCCCGTGTTGGTCCGAGCTTCTTTTCAGAATAGACCATCTGCCTTCCTGCCAAGCAGCGAGCATAGGCTAAAAGGCGAGCAAGCGCTCTAAGCCTTAGAGCGCTTGCTTTTGACATGTTCCAATTCGCTGGATAAGGTAGCCGTTAAACTTACTTTTAATTGAGGTCTAACACTCCGACTTTAAGTTGACAACGCACCATTGCCACCGTTTGTGACTTTAGGCGGCTTGAATTTCTTACCATTAGGAAATCCGTCTGCTTGTTTGCCTTCCAATATTATAAAAAAAGTAATAGGTACTAGTGTTCATTAGCTGGTCAGAACTCGATAAATCAAAAAAGGTTCCATTTTTATGGAGACTTTTCTGTGCCAAAATTCGTACTCGGATGAGTACGCAAACGTCTGCGTATTTTTCTTAAAATATTAAGTAGGTTTCCTAATTATGTATAAAAAATAGATTACTAGCTCGCCTCGGCTACCTTCGTCCACGTGTATTACAACAATTTGTAGATATGCCAAATTTCACCAAAATATGACAAATGCCAATGGTGGTATGCCAAATGCCAAAAATAACATTTTTAATAAATCGGGCAATCACCTTTCCTTTATATTTTACACACTTAAAAAGTACTGCATACATTATTGAATTGACAAACTCCTTTTAGACTTTAAAAATGTCACTCATATTATCAATTAAATTGTATAAATGCCCTCCATTATTGATTCAATAACACGAGGCACTGCATGTATCCAAATGATTGAATGCAAGGGAAAATTACGGGCTATAAGTGCATGGACACCTTATTACTGCTCTGGAACTGTTAAGGCAATTTATCTGACATTTAAATAATTCTACAGAGAAAGGAGCAGTTTAATGGCGGTTTATTTAATCTTACGTACATTAACCTGTGTTTTTCAATGGATATACTTATATGTACCATTCGAGCGAATTGCTCTATTTGGGTGATTCTGTGGCACCCAGACTTTTAGTTCTTCTTTCATTGGAGTTGAAAAAAGTTCATGAGGTCGATTTTAAAAGAAACTTGAAAGAGCACTATCTTTCTTTTAATGCACAAATATGGTGCTTTGCTACTGATGTTAACTTAGCCACGCAAAGAGAATACGACAGAAAGCATGTAGCAGCTAAACTTTAACAGTATTTATTGGTATTTATAATTGTTGTTTTTTAATTTTATCCCAGTCGGGGAAAGGCAAAGGATCTGTGTCTATACAGCCACGTCTTCCGTATAAATAAATCTTTTTCTTGTTATATATTTTCAATTTATGTCTTCCGTATTAATTCTTTATTTCAGTCATTAGTCACTATTTACACAGTCTTGTCTGGGTCTTGGGTAAAGCGGTGGTTTCGTTACACAAGCTCGTTTATGAGATTTGGCGGCAGCGAGGAAATTCACGATACACTAATTTCTTCATGATTATTTCATTAGTGCACTTTCACTCAACAAAATCAAACTAATTCCCACCTAAATTAATCAATTTTACTCATATTTTACACTAAATTCAATAACTGTGAAAAAATTACGACCATCTTCATTCACGATGGCGCCAAAACCTTTGGTATTTATAATTTGTGCTTGAATTGTGCTTTAACTTTTTCTTTTATTTTTTTTACTACAGAGGACAGGCTAAGACTAAAGGCTATACTGCCTTTTTACTAGTCAGATTTTTTAATTTTTTTTTAGGTTAATCTGCCCCTTTCTGTGGCCGGCTAAGACCTTTAGGCCATGCTGCCATGTCTTCCGTATTAATTAATTCTTATACAGTCATTTTTCACATGTCTTCTGTATCAATTATTTCTTATAAAGTCATTAGTCACTATTTACAACATCACGTCAGGATCTTGAGTAAAGCGATGGTTACTTTACACAAGCTCACTTTGGGAGATTTGGCGGCAGCGAGGAAATTCATGATACACTAATTTCTTCATAATTACTTCATTTGTGCAGTTTTACTCAAAGAAATTAATCTAATTCCCACCTAAATTAATTAATTTCACTCAATATTAACACAAAATTCAATCATTATGAAAAAATTACGACCATCTTCATTCATGATGGCGCCAAAACCTTTAATTATAATTTTTTATTTAATTTGCCCCTTTCTGGGGCCGACTAGAACCTTTAGGCCATGCTGCCATGTCTTCTGTATTAATCAATTCTTATTAACAGTCATAACCATTAGTCACTATACACAAGTTCATGTCAGGATCTTGAGTAAAGCGGTGGCCTCGTTACTCAAGCTCAATTTGTGAGATTTGGCGGCAGCGAGGAAATACATGATACACTAACTTCTTCATAAATATTTCACTTGTGGACTTTATATGAACAAAATCAAACAATTTTGTTCCTAAATTGACTAATTTTATTCATAATTTACACAAAATTCAATAAGTACGAAAAAATACAAACCGAGAACTGTACGTAGGTAATAAAAATGAAGCGTTAAAAAAACATTGTTTTAATTTGACATTATAATCTATTGCCTTGCCTCTTAACTATGTGGTCTAGCGGTTTAGGTGACTGCATGAGTTCCCGGGTTCAAATCCCGGGTCGGGCAACAAAAAGAAAATTTGGTGTTTCCAATTTTCTAATAAAAAACGAACGAATTTATAATTGGGCTAGCTCGTTTGGATTAATCGTGAATCCAATTAAATCTCAGGCCTTAATTATTGGTAGTCGCTACATACGTGGCATAATTACCAACTCAGATATCCCCGCCCTTCTGTACAATAATTCACCTATTAATTATTCTAATACTGCAGTGAACTTGGGTGTAAATTTATTCTCCGATTTCTCTTGGAATCTCCATGTTAACAATATATGTAAAAAAGTTCATCATGCTTTTCATTCTCTTAAGCTCCTCCAAAATTTCCTTCCCCTTACAACGAAAATTTCGCTTGTACATACCCTTATTTTTCCTATTATAGATTATGCCGACACATGTTTTCTTGACGCTACTGAAGAACTACTTAACAAATTAGAAAGACTTCAAAATCTTTGCATTAGATTTATCTATGGTCTCAAAAAAATTGATCATGTCTCGAGTTACAGGGCTAAGTTAGGATGGCTTCCTATACGCTTACGTCGTAATTTTCATCTACTGTGTCTTTTATATAAGATCCTTTTTAATCCACATTTCCCGAGTTATCTCTGTGATTCCTTTCAGTTCC
>NJDC01002813.1:0-12204 GCA_002245475.1 Calephelis virginiensis | reverse complement strand
AATCGTGAATCCAATTAAATCTCAGGCCTTAATTATTAGTAGTCGCTACATATGTGGCATAATTACCAACTCAGATATCCCCGCCCTTCTGTATAATAATTCGCCTTTTAATTATTCTAATACTGCAGTGAACTTGGGTGTAAATTTTACCTCCGATTTCTTTTGGAATCTCCATGTTAACAATATATGTAAAAAAGTTCATCATGCTTTTCATTCTCTTAAGCTCCTCCAAAATTTCCTTCCCCTTACAACGAAAATTTCGCTTATACATACCCTTATTTTTCCTATTATAGATTATGCCGACACATGTTTTCTTGATGCTACTGAAGAACTACTTAACAAATTAGAAAGACTTCAAAATCTTTGCATTAGATTTATCTATGGTCTCAAAAAATTTGATCATGTCTCGAGTTACAGGGCTAAGTTAGGATGGCTTCCTATACGCTTACGTCGTAATTTTCATCTACTGTGTCCTCTTTTATATAAGATCCTTTTTAATCCGCATTTCCCGAGTTATCTCCGTGATTCCTTTCAGTTCCTACATTCCACTGAATCTCCTTGTCGTCCTCATGTTAAAACCTTGTTACGTTTCCCTGTTAGTAACTCTGCTTTTTATTCTCAGTCATTCACTGTTCGTGCTGTTAAGCTATGGAATGCTTTATCTGATAAAATTCGGGCCAGTGAAACATTATTTGTCTTTAAGAAACTACTAAAAGAGCACTATCTCTCACAAATTTGATTTTTTTTTAATCGTCGTCTGTTTTTTCTTTGAATTTCTAGTTATGTATATAATTATGTATACTTATATATGTGTACATTATCTACGTAGGTTTATGTATATCGTGTATATGTTTATGTATATATTTATATATTTGTTTATGTATATATTTATTATTATTTGGTTAAGTATTTCATAGTCAACAAATCATGTATCTACACATGTCTACGTTTATGTTTGTTTCTGTTTTTCCTTTTTACGGGTCAGCTGGTAGAAATCTCTGTAGCTGGAGATAAGCTCGCCCAATGTACTGTATTATCTTTATGTTCATGTTTGTGATATCGTTTTGTGTACAATAAAGATATTATTATTATTATTTATTTTCAATGGCTCTTATTTTCTACGTCTATACATTTAATATAAAAAAAATATTAAAAATATAAACATAAAAAACAGGTTACCAAAAACATTATTATTATTATTATTATTATTAAAAAAAATGTTGCTCGTGATTGGATATGTGCCCGGTTGGCGATAGACTTGCCACTTATCACATTGTGGGACTTGGTATCTTCGGCTAGTGGTGGGTGCCCTGGTTGTACCTCTGCCAACCTCTTCGGGGATATGGGCGTGAAGATACTAATCTATTGCATTGTAGTACAGACTATAAAATCAATATAAACCTTTGCGTACCTACTTTACGATTTTTTAGTAAGACCGCTAAATTATTAATTATTCTTAACATGAAAATACCTTAATCACACCTAAACATTATTTATGACGAACACTGTAGACTATTTTTGGTTACTAACAAACCCCCAAAGCTAATACTCGTAAGTATACTAATTTTATGCTCACTGCATTTGGTTTGTTTTTATATCTTATCATTTATTATTAATACGAAACATAAATATAGATCCTATCTATCTTGGGATGGACAGATGGATAGACGGACGGATAGATGGACGGATAAAAGGATGGATGGATGGGTAGATGTATGGATAGATGTTTGTGACTCTTTTACGCAGAAACTACTGAGCCTTTACCATGAGTTGCTATAGATTACTGTCGGTAATTTACATCTCGAAATTCACGGCGCTTTAGTTCGGTTTAGTTCCAAGTAGAGGGGCTATTCCAAGTTTTGATACAAATAATTTACGGATACGCTAGCGTGTGTAGCGCTCTAAACTTATTGTAAGGGTTCCTAACGGGTTTAGATAAACCACATTAGTAAATTTTTTAACATCAGAATAACACACATACTACGATTTATAAAGATTTTGTACAATTTCGTTTACGACGCCGCCGTAGATGGAAGCTGTAGGGTTACTCTTGAATCTCGATATCATGCGAATTGGAAATTGGAATAGTATATGTCACTTTAGGTACTTTTGGACACAGTTCTAGCGGATTATTAACAATAAGTTACACATGAATTTAGCTAATCTGACAAAACAATTTATTGTTTACTATTAACAAAATGTTAATAATTAGCCAGTATTGTGTTCAAAAGTACCTAAAATGACATACTCGATTCCAATTTCCAATATTGCATGAATCGTGCTTCGAGAGTAACCCTATTATAGTCTGACAATAAAACGAAAACATTATTTTTCAACAAACATATTAATAAAGGTACTTAATGTTAAACGAATTTGGTGCCAAAATGAACCCGGTCTTAATAATAATAAAGAACATGTTATCTATATAGGTATTAATACGTGATGCCAAAACTTTGGACCCTTTTTACGAAAATTGCGCAGATGCAGGAGCATAAAATTTGGCACACTTATAGTCTATGTATAGGAGAAGTGCAGAATGCTAATATTTTTCAATAATAATGCATATAAAGCAGGTACATTAAATCAATAAACAAAACATTAACCACACTACCATGCATTTGACACACACAAATAAATATATTGATGATAACCATAAAATATGGCGCACCAAAAACTTTGGAAACAAAGTAGTTGGTCTTGAGAAGTGAAGAAGGCGTTCTTATCAACAAAATATCAAATTTATCATGGTCGAATTTCGTCCATAGGCGACCACTAGAAAACGAAAACATTATTTTTCAACAAACATATTAATAAAGGTACCTACTTAATGTTAAACAAATTTGGCGCCAATTACAATCGTCGTCCCGTACATTAACAACAAAATGAACTCGGTTTAATAATAGTAAAGAACATGTTATGAAACGTAATTACGTCGAGGATAGCGCAACAAAATCCGGTAGTTAATTATCCTAAATTGTTTAATGGTAGCTGGTTGTTCGCGACGCGAAATAACCGGCCCGCGGCATTCGGACCGCTTTAAACATTCTGTTTTTTATCAAATTAAACCTTATCTATTAAATATGATTGTACAGGAATTAAGTATAGAGTTATTAATCTTGGAACTTCCGGCGACGTTATAGAGGGTTGTTTTGATCATGTTTTTCACTTACTTACAAGAATGCTAAATATCGCTTAGTCTTGCTTAATGAAGTTTTTTTACTTCAATATACCAAGCTAATACTGGTTTAAAAAATGATCACTTTGTAACGAAACATTGCCAAACGAATAAAGCTCAGCCATAAAAGCTCAAACGGCTACATTTATTATGCCTAAAATTTAAAAACGTGTGACCCAAAAGTTTAGTCGCTATTCTTTTTAGTCATGGTAATATATTTTTTTAATTCAATCAGTAAGAAATAAGCAAGCAAAAGAAGAAGCAAAACCTTAATTCATTTTGGTCAAGTTATTATATATTTTAATTAGACTAGCCATTTAATTTTTTCCCATACAAAAGGATTGTTTTTTAACTAATTATGTATAACATATACAATTTTCAATCACTTTATTAACAAATAACTACGTTAATAATAGTATACGCAGGGGACGTTTTGAATTCGAATTTTAAGTACTGAATTCTCCAAAGTGTACCTGGTAAAACCTGTTGTACAGTGTACAAAAAATCGCTCACGTATTAAAAAAATCATTGCTGACGTGAGGTAGGTAGGTAGTTTATGTTCAGCCTCCTACGTAATTTGTTTTCCCGGACTGGTCTTTGCATAGTCACGGTGTTAGTGAAATATAAACCGTTACTCTTCTTACACAAGCTGCCTGGATGAAAGTAGTTCAATGATAAACTATAAGGGGAAATTTTCTTTATGAACAAACGAAACGGACGTTCTCTGTCTAAAAAATTACGAACTATTTTTCTTCTTTTGTGGGTTTTATTCAACTATATTATCTTAAAAAAGAAAGATACGGATCTATGTTCTTCACATAAAATGATGTCCTTTTTCGACTCTACTAATAATCATACGGTCTCTATTTAATAAACGTAAAACGATAAAAAAAGACGGGTTGAACTCTGGGAGTGCCGGCAGAAGTGAAAACTTGAATATTTACGTTGTGCCTTTTTTGATATGTTGGAATAGTTAGGGAATAATTTTGCACGAATTGCTTTAATTATCAGTATGAAAGTACTATCATTTATACATAAATATTTTTTTCATATCAATAACCTGCGTTTGGCTTGACAAAAACTCGCTAAAGTAAGACTACGAGACGGCTAGGAGCGTCGTCATATTATCTGTATAACGAAAATTGCTCGTCTACACATAAAACTTATTTTCAAGATGGAACAAATAGAGCAATGTCTGTTGATATTATACGTATCTTGTCTTGTGAGAATGTAATGGTGGGTATATTGCTGCATATTATCCATTGCTAATCCTATACTCTTCGGAAATATCTAAGCAATACAAAAACAGCAACAGCAAAAAGAATCTACTTTAGATCTCGCGCTGTCTTATTTGCGCATGCGTCCTGCGCCGTCTTACGACCTGACGATTTGACGCGAGGTTAGAAGTTTTTACCCATTCTAAAAAAAGTGCGCAACACCGCTAAAGAAATTTTCACTTCAAAAATATTTACAAGTTCATCAAAAGTCGTAATCGTGGCCACCTTTTAGACTTTGAGTCACTTTTGTCATATTATCTAGATCTAGGCTTTATGAACCTAATGTTTTAGCCTGATGAAACTCCGAGACATAGACAAATGCGCACTCTCCGTAAATTATGACCCACGTTATAACTTGGATTAAAGTTTGACTATATTACCTGTTGTCTTTACCTTCTGCAAGTACTTATTCAGTACTTTCACTAGGTTACTTGGTGGTTATTTTAAAATTAAAACAAAAGCTATACCTAGTAGGTAAGATCTAACGAACGTAAGAAGCAGTCGTCGGTTTTGACCACTGATATCGTACCATTATAATATAATTTGATAGTGTTGAGACAACTCGCCGGGTTTGTCACCATGGTGATAAGAAAGCACACCATTATCTCCTTTGATATCTATAGACAACGTGAATTTTGAAATCCGTTTGTTGTCTGTCTTGCCGTTTTTGTATAAACAAAAAAAACAGTGACAGTACCTACTCTCACTTTTCAAAGCGTTTTAGCAGAGTATTCCTTCCCAGCAGGATGTCTGTCTGATTGTTTGCCTTCAAAAACTAAGTACAAAAAAGGTTACCTTCTCTCAATAACCGATGAGGTAATCTTTGGTCTTAAGGACCAAATTGGACTACTTAATTATAAGATCTCATTGATCATAAAGACTAATTTGAGTAAAATTTGCAGTTTAGTAATAATTTATTAGTAATTTAAAAAATGCTTGCTTTAGGGTTGTCACCGAACTTTAACTTTTAGAAACAGTAATTCATTTCCTCAATTAGTGATAATGTGTGAGAAGATATGGACTTGGGTTTAAGGGTTACTGCTAATATAGGTAGGTAGCACTTTAATAACGAAAATGGCAAATTGTAGATATATTTGACCGCCACGTTGGTCGAATGGCTAGCGTACATGCCTAGCTACTTTGACCAACCGCGAGGCTCGGGTTCGATTCCCGATTTCTATTTAAGTATTTCTATGTATTAGAATCGTTGACTAACACTCATAACACAAGGATATGATTTGCTTACTTTGGGGTTAGATTAAATTTGTGAGCTGTGCAGTGTATTTATTTATTTATTATATGATGATTCTTTTTACATATCTAATTTAAGTCAAAATAAATAAACACACAATTATCGCTCTAAATCGTTATAGTTTTCCATAAGTCAAAAGTGTATCTTTCCTGTATAACGATATTGATCAAATGTATCGTAAATTTGAGTTAGACTCCTGGTCTTAAATTAATGTTATAAACTATTAATCACACCCAGCGGTTTTCCTAAGATGTAGGTAACAAAAAATAGCAATGTCTAAAATTTAGTTTCAAAAACTATCCCAAATGAAAAATTCCATTTAGCTGTCAGTATTTATATTTTTTGCAATATTTCAATACACACCTACAACTCCTACGATTTTCATAACTTACATATTAAGTGTGGCTAGCAAGGATTTATTATGTCATTATATTACAATAGTGGTCTCAAATATGGTGGTATAGCAAATTATGTGCCTCGATTATTGTCCACTCCAACTGACGCACAAGGAGTTAAAGCCTTGCGTCAAGTTTAGCTTCGCACTATCAATGATAAGTCGTAAATCGTAATGACATATCTATACTGTTAGAAGTTTTATGAAAATCGTTTTTTTTTTTACAAAACGGAGCATAATTAAAATGACCAATTAGCCACTGACCAAATTTTAACATTTGTAACTAACAATATAATCTGAGATGTTTGAATAAGTGTTCATTGAAAATTCAATTACAATTACAGTTAACACATATATTTTATTTTATCAATACTATGGAAAATCAAATTTATTTTATTATTTTTTAAACGGTTGTTCTTGAAAACTTTAAACTTTTATTTTAAAACTAGCGGCCGGTTATGAAATATACATATATACCTTCCCTTTCGATCGTTTTATCTATTTTTAAAAAAACGCATCAAAATCCGTTGCGTAGTTTTAAAGATTTAAACATACAACGGGAAATAGGGACATAGGGACAGAGGAAGCGACTTTGTTATATACTATGTAATGATGATTGACGAAATTCGTAATGTAGTACCTACCTATCTCTGCTTTAAATAGAAGAAACCATGTAAATAGTATCTTCACGCCCATATCCCCGAAGAGGTAGGCAGAGGTACAACCAAGGCACCCACGACTAGCCGAAGACACTAAGTCCCACAATGTGATAGGTGGCAAGCCTATCGCCAACCGGGTACATTTCCAATCCCGACCAACATTTTTTTTATTATTAAATTGGAAAAATCCAATTTTCTTTTTGTTGGCCGACCCGGGATTCGAACCCGGGGCCTCATGCAGTCAAGTCCAACACCCGGACCGCTAGACCACAGAGGCACCATGTAAATAGTTGCTCTAATATATATTTTGTGTAAGTAGCAGCCCTACGTGTAGTCGGTAAACGTTCAACTCTGCATCTGGTTCGTAATTTAATTAAAAAATTCACAGAAAACGAGCGTCGGCGTGCAATCTTCCAAATTGCACTGTGTCGAGCTCCGGCAGCCTAATTCAGATAAACATTATTTTTGCGTCCTTTATCGTATATTTTGAAATTAACTCTGATATGTAATTACTGTAATATTCACGATTTTGATTGAATCCCCTTAAAACCAATACGTTATTATAAGTTTTGGTCGTCAGCAGGTCGTTTATCGTCATCCTAATTTGCTGGAGTTAGGGCTCGTAATTTTATGATTGGTCATTAATGAAATTATTTTTTGATAATTTAATATATAATTTCTGAAAATAGTATTATAAATGCATAATAGTTAAGAATTTGCTTTTATAATTTTATTTAATTATTTGCTTTATAACATTTTTCTTGGCCACTGCCTTTTTGACTCAGCGTGTCTGGCCCATTTTTACTATTTATTATTAACAAAGCAAATTTCGCATGAGTACCTAGTTTCATTTGAAAAAAATTTTAAACGCTACAACAATTATTTTCGTAAATGTTTGCTAACAGGGACAGCAGGGATGAAATATGTTAATTTGATGAATTTCAAAAATTTTGTGACAATCTGGGATTTTCTTTGTTGGCCCGGTGTTGTATGCCCGATTGGCGATAGGTTTGCCACCTACCACATTGTGGGATATAGTGTCTTCGGCTAGTCGTGGGTGCCCTGGTTGTGCCTCGGCCTTACTCTTCGGGGATATGGGCGTGAAGATACTTTTTTCTTTGTTAATTCTCAAAATTATTATATAAATAAACCAAAGCATTACTAGTCCTACAAAATGTAAGGTTTATCCATTATTTATTTTCACCAACATGTATAATTATCGATGCCAAGGAAATAATGACTAACTATACTACTATACTAACTATATTACATAATTATATATATTAATACGAAGCGCATAATTTAAATAGTACTACTGTTTAACCATTTTTTTTACTGTTGGTTACTCAAAATTTATATAATTTAACTGTTCATTTTCCTACAAATTTCGTGGTGGGTACCTGGTACAAATGGGCCTGATGCGATGACAATTGACCCCGTACTATAAGTGGTCATAATGAAATAATCTCCGAATTTTGAAACTAGTGAAGTCAATCAGGCTATGCTGAAGAATCTTGCACCAGCTCGCTGACATCGGTACCAGTCCCTTATCTTCTATCGTTATAACGTAACTTAACTTTTAACTGATTTTTAGTTAGAAGGGTATAATAGCCTGTTTTTTAATGAATATGCATCATAGAAATACACACTATTCGATATACTTTTTTTATAAAAGTACTATCCGATCTGGCGAACTTCCTGTCGTTTCACGTTACCAGCTACTAACAGTTTGTATAATAAAAATTACACTTTTTCCCATTTTCCTTTCAATTTTCCCAGTTTTTCTCGTCATAAGAACCTTCTCCAAATATGAACATAACGAGAGCGTGATGCGAAGACCACGCGAACGGAGATTTATTTACTGGTATATACGTATAACTTATATTTATTTACTTTGTATATTTTTATGTTCTTAACAGCGAAATTTGAGAAAGAGTTGGAATTAAAGAAATTGTTATAATTAGAAAGAGCATACTCCGTTAGTTAGGTCACGTGGAAAGGATTGACAAAGCAGATAAAAAATGCGAAATCGGATAGACGTAGATAATTGGGGAGACCTATAGGTTGACCTAGATTCCAGTGTCCAATTCTCTGGGGACGAATGGGGAAGAAGCTAGACAGATCTGCAAGGATCATGATATTTTACACTTGGTACTCTCTGCCTAGCCTGTAAAGAAAATGGCGTATAGATATGTGTATATGTGTGTAAGTTCTATGCTTTTGCTTCGTGTTTTGAATGACACTTACCTTTATATTTTTTATGTGAAAGGTCAACGAACAAGTACACGGGCCTGGGTCTGAGACCTTAGCCTATAGTCACCATAAGAATTAAAATCAGAAAAATCTTTATTCACATGGACCATACAAGTGATACTTGTGCACGGCGACATTTTTATAAACTACATCACTCACTGAGAAGATCCGGCTAAAGAAACTCAGCGGGCTTGCCTTTTTTCATAACTAATAGTAGGTAACATTAAACTAGATAAAAATACAAATTACATTTGATATTTTCCATCGTCGAAGCTTGGTGAAACTTCCAAATATTCATATTTTTAAACAAAGAAACACTTGTACTGTTTTATGTATCACTTATAATTTATTACTTTGTAAATTGCCTACCGGTTTCGCTTATACAGCATCATCAGGACTAAAACTTAAACTACTAAACAATATTTTAATGTGTAAATATAAATTCATATATAACAAAGAACTTTAATACGTTATACAACGGAGTTGCCAGCTATAGATTCTTTCGCCACTAAATGGTGAACAAGTACTATTTGAGAAAATATTAAAAAACATGTCAATAGCCTCCACTAATTAATTAATTACTAAATTAAATTTACTGTTTTGTATATATGTAAAACTTAATTATTTATGCACGAATCAGTTAAATAAAAGAAAAAAACAATATTGTAAATGCCCATGTCAAAATTAAAAAACCAAAAAGTAATATTCAATTAAACATTCATGTCACAATAAAAATAAGTAAATTAATTATTTAAAGTTAAATTATTACATTAAATATTAAAATATTATAAAGGAAAAAACATCCGACACTAAATTAAATTAAAATAAACTGTAAAAGGTATGTCAACATAAAATAAGCAGTTAGCAGTCAACACAATAACAATAATAGTGATACGACTGAAATATCATTTATTGAATTTATAGCAAAAATTATGTTATATGTATTATTAGATTAAATTACTAGAAAATATTTAAAAGGGGTGATGTATAAAGTTCCATCTGATCATTAATTATTAGTTTTGGATTATATTTTCTTGTATTAATTTCTTAGGCTTCTAAAGCGTTTAGCATCCTACCTTTATTACAGTAATGTAGGACCGAAATTTTTTTTGTTGGATTGAACGTATGACGTTCTTCCCTCAGATGTTTACCAAATGTAGATTCCCCTTTACCGGAACGCCAAGGTCGCAGGTGTTCTTTAACTCTTATTGAAGACCTTCCAGTTTGTCCAAAATACTCAGCATTACATTCCTCACATTCCAATCTATAGACACCACTATGCGCCATTTTCGATGTCCATGTTTTGTTATTGAAGAGAAGGTGAAAGAATCTATAGCTGGCAACTCCGTTGTGTCGCAGTTAGGCGCAACTTTTATATAAAAAAATAAGTTTGCTATGTTTTTTATTCGCCCAAATCATATGACACTAGTTGCCTTATATCTGAATGCCTTTAAACTTACTTTCACATTATACGGGTTATAATTTTTCAAGTAAACTTTATACTTAATTTGGGTTTACTATGTATCTATGGAAGTCCCGCCTTTCATTACGTAGTATTAATATACTCTTTGGTGTAACGTATTTAAGTTCTTTGTGAGTTTTGGCGCCATCGTGAATGAAGATGGTCGTAATTTTTTCATACTTATTGAATTTCGTGTTTACATAGAGTGAAATTAGTTAATTTAGGTGGGAATTAGATTAATTTTGTTCAGTGAAAGTGCACAAATGAAGTAATCATGAAGAAATTAGTGTATCGTGTATTTCCTCGCTGCCGCCAAATCTCAATAGACGAGCTTGAGTAACAAAGTCACCGTTTTACTCAAGACCCAGACATGACTTACTGACGACTTATGACTGATGACTAATTATAATTGATTAAAATTGAATTAAAATTTGATGCAAATTTCTACTTGACTAATGGCAAAATACTAACGTGAAGGCCAATACCTAAGGAAAGAAAGAAAGAAGTTCTTTGTATACACCCATTATAAATGAATTTATATTTACACATCAAAAATATTGTTTTGTAGTTTAAGTTTTAGCCCTGATGATTCTGTATAAGCGAAACCGGTAGGCTATTTACAAAGTAATAAATTATAAGTGATAAAGAAGTTCGCCAGGTCGGCTAGTAATGAATGATGACTGACTAAATAGGTACATATGTCGTCAAAAGTCATATTAGATTTGGAGTTCGCTCTGACAAAACTTAGAGTATATGTTGACGATCCCCCCTGACACGAAGACTGGATCCGCCCTTGTCCAAAAGCATGTTCGTCTTCCAAATACTCTGAGACCTTATAAAAGCCTTTCATACATAATTTTGTTTTTATACGTTTTTTAAACTTTACTAAGGGTAGATCTCCAATAACACTGGACAGCTTATTGTAGAAACGTATACATTGAATCAAAAAGGTTTTACAATAAAATTAGTAAGGAGAGGAGACGGGTTTTGTATACTGCTACATTATTTTTATCTCTCGTATTTACGTCTTAAATATCACATTTTTTTGTAAACATTCACAAATGTCATATTATACATACATAGATATTACAGGTGCGTATCTGTCCTGCGGCCGGGATGTTAGGCCTATTGTGCAAGTCTATCGGCTACCCTACCCTCCGGGACCAAAACATGACCGAGTCATTATGGCAGCAGGAGTAGGAAAGGCGGTGGATCTCTACCTGGACAAGTTGCTGCACAGCACTCTCCTGTCAGTACTGCTATATGTTTTGTCCCTTGTAATTTGTAGTGATCATGTAATTTATTAAGTGATTAGTTTCTTTCCTTTCAAGATGCTTAATTAACATCCCAGCCGCTGACAGGCATACATTCAATACCGTCTTTACCGTAAGGGCACACGGGGCCAGTGTCAAGGGCTCCTATACTCAGAGGATAGGCCATTTCAGTCCAGAGGCGGATTAAATGTAGAGAGCACCCTAGGCAAACACCTCGTTGGCGCCCCTCAATTAGTGATAACTAGGTAGACCAGAACACGTGTGAAGAAAGCAAGAAGGACAGAAGGAACATAGAAATCCATGATGTCCCTGTGAATCAGATCTGACTGTGTATTTTGATATATTATTAATTTTGTTATTGTTTTTTTCTTTGTTCAAAAACTTACACGCGCCTCTTTGTATTCTCGCGCCCCTAAGCACATGCCTACTTTGCCTTAGGGATAATACGCCTCTGCATT
>NJDC01002812.1:57398-70281 GCA_002245475.1 Calephelis virginiensis | reverse complement strand
AGTATTAATTTGAAATAATAATGTGATTGTTTGTTCACTTTTTATATATTGTATGATAAACAACAGGAATTGGCATTTATGGGTATTTTTCGTGGGTTTTACGTACATTGGGACTGGCAACTCTGGCTTTGTTTTGCTCTTTTCTTTCCTAAGTTGCAGTCAAGATGAAGTACGTTTGTATATTTTATTTTGGAAAATCAAACTAATCTTTGTTAATAAGTTGGTGTATGAAAGCTAAATTCAAGAATAAGTAATATCTTTATACATCTAGTGTTGTATTTGCAGGATCGGACTTTGCGCGTACAGTGGTTATAAGATATATCCTGGCCATGGGAAAACTATGGTTAAAGTGGATGGAAAGGTAAATTTAACATGTCTTGCTAATTACGGTAACTTAATTTAACAATTTATTCAGTTGCTTCTATATCGCCTTAAAAACAAATATCGAACTTTTGTATAGTTAAGTTCCAAAATAATTGTGCAAGTAAATTGAATCATGAATTAGGTATGCTATTCGTTTACTTCTGTAGGTACCAAGACTACTTATTTTTGATTTACATTTTATACTTAATCTTATTGTTCAAGTCGTTGTTGATAAAAAGAGGTTTTGAAGTTATTTCAGTATCCTATCTCATTGAGGTTAGAATTTGTTGTGAAAAGTATATAAAAAAAATTTATACAGTTGTAATTTACGCCTTTTCTCCATAGAACTATTACATAGTTTTGCATTTCTGTTTTTGTTAATTTACAAATATGCGGTTTTGTATATTTGTAAATTAACAAAAACAGAAATTATAATTAATAAAAACAAAAATACCTAAAAAAAATTATAAGTAGGTACTTTCATTTCATTTCATAAGAAATTTCATTGTGTGTGATTGTTTTGCTTTTAAAATTGTTTTGGTTTATATATTTAATTTTTTTCAGTCCTTCACATTCCTGAATTCAAAATGTGAGGCTGCCCATCTAATGAGGAGAAATCCTCGCAAAGTTACATGGACTGTGCTCTACAGGTATAAACTTACTATTTATAGGCTTTAAATCATCTGTAAATCTTTGAAAGTATCATATAAAGAAGAAAGTTAATGATGTATCCAAAAACTATGAAAGGAGGCTCACTAATAAGTTAATGATCTGTAATTCACTAATAGACATACAGATTAACATGTAAGAGGATTAAAAGTTAAAACTCACAGTATTACAAAGCCAAACAATATACTATTTCATGAACATGAGGAGATTGCAAGTTTGCCTCTTTTCACTTTCTTTACTTCTTTAAACAAAGGGACATATCCCCCAACATATAAGCAGCGATACATACATAAACTACTAGCCAAAGACACCAAGTCACCTACCACATAGTGTTGTGGTAGGTGGCAAATCTGTTGCCTATCAGCATTAATTTAATCCTTTGTGATATTGTTTAGAAAATTGAAAAAAAAACTCGATGTCGGGAATTGATTCCGGGACATCATGAAGTCAAGTCCCAGATTGAACCACTAGAGCACAGAGATGATTATTTGAAAGAGGCCTTATTTCAGATACTTAACAAAATTGTAAAAAGAGAATTTGTTTGCATTAATTTTACATTCAATATTTGGTTCTTGAAATGAGTGCAGCCAGTCCGACTCCCTGTTAAAGAGTCCTGTACTGTCTCGCTAAGTTTGGATAGCCTCCATTCTTAACAAGGAATGAGTAAAAATTAATGAATTTCAATTTTTTCTTATTTTTGCCATTAAATCATGTTTGTATTATTATGTTAAGCAAAATTTATGTGTTTTTATTCAAATAGAACCTATTTAGTAGAGCTAATCCAATGTCAATTCAAAAATATTTTTTATGCATTCTAATTATGGTTGTTTTTACATACACAGTCTTTTTACAGCTTTTAATTATGTATTACTTTTGATTTTTCAGTAAGGAGATATGTATATTATGATTTAAGTAGTTGTATTTAGCATGATTTTGTACAGGTCTACTTATTTCATTTACTGTTTCTCTCCAACAGGTTAACTGGAAGAAATTTCTTTCATTAGAGTTAAGCTCACCCTTTGTATGTTTTTTTAGTCTTAAGTTTTTCTATAATTTCTGTTGTGACAATAAAGAGTTGATATATTTTTATTCATTCAAATCCTAAATATTTTTAGGCGTAAGTTCAAGAAAGGTCAAGAGGAAGAGCAAGCAAAGAAACGCACTAGGAGAACACAGAAGTTCCAAAGAGCCATTGTTGGTGCCTCCCTCAGTGACATAATGGCCAAGCGTAACATGAAACCGGAAGTAAGAAAAGCTCAGAGGGAACAAGCTATCAAGTGAGTGTAAACTATCACATTTCTGTAAAGATTATCTATTTTCTGAATACTTTAATGGATTTTGAATATGTGGTATTTGAATTTTCTAAAGTCAAACTGTTTTTATCTGAAAGGAAAGATGATCTTGTTCTTTTTTTGACTGACTCCAAAAAGGCGATATTCAGTTTATTGAATTGTTTTCATCCTTAGCATTTGGTGATACTCCAAATGAATTTTTATTTAAGAAAAACACTTTCTGTTTCACTTGTCACTTGGTGGGTCATGATTCCGAGGTGGTTACATATAAATTTTATCATAATCAATTTAGAGTTATTCTTACTGATGCTGTCAGACATCAGGGGGTTTACATAAACTCTTAAAACAATATTTCAATAACACTATTTGTCATCGGAGGAAGACAACTTCTGACATAGGCCATAAAGTTGCTTTTATGCATGGAAATTTATCAACATAGAAATAATACTGATTAAAGTGTCATGGGACGGTCTCAGTTCACTTAAAAATGGGTTGCTTTTATATGAAGACATACACAATATGATTTCTCTTTAATGGTCAAAAGAAAACTACAAGGTTTTATTTGAAAATTTGTTCATTTATTTATTATATTGGATACAAATAAAGATGTGAATAAGAATAAAAAACAAAAAAATATATATTTTTCAGGAATCTGAAGGGGTGTTCCTAAAATGGCACGGTGGCCACTTAAGATCATTTTTAAAACATGGCTTTTTCAATGCACAGTGTTTTCTTGCATTTCATGCAGCCCCGATGGCTTTTAATATGGCAAATAACACAGCATACTAATTTCGGAAGCTTTTCAGGTACATGATCGGCGCCATTTAGTTTCTTTAGACCATTTAGACCCTCCATTTTTAATGATGATGGTCAAGCAAAGTGTCTTAAGGGTTGATTGCTTTAGATAGAATCTGGCTATACTTCGTCGAAAAACTGATCTATTGGTTCTTCCCTAGTCTGAACATGTGATTGCCAAGCACTTGCTATGGCCATATCAATCATGTAGGTATACAATATGCACCACATTTTTTACTATGAACGTTAATTCTATAAAATGAAATGTATTGATCCATTTCATTGACTCCACCCGTGCCCTTGTTATAATTTTGGAATACATTTGGGATCGTCATGTCACCCTTCTGATTCTTTTTTGCCGACCATCTCTTTACAGTGCCCACCGGTTCATTAGATCATTGTTTGTTGCCATCGTGCAAATACCACTTCTTACCAACCAGTAACACTTCTTTTTTTATAGAATCTGTAATCAAACTCCTCTTGCTTTTCTCGTCATATCCTTAGAGTTTAACAGGCATTTTTAGTACGTTTATCGCGAATGGTTCTTGTAGCACGATAACCCAATTGACGCAAATCGTTCAGCAGATGATAACTTGTGAAAAAGTTATCGAAGTAAACTTTGTGGTTTGTGGGATCTGTGGCCAATTTATTTAGCAACGTTTTAACAACTCCGGTTCCTAAAGGATCTGTACTAGAAATTGTAGACTTACCACAGTAAATATTGAAGCTGTAACAATATCGTGAGCAGGTGGCAAAACAAATTTTTATATCCAAAGCGTACAAGTTTGTCTCTAATAAATTGTTTCACTGAATGATGCCCGTAATGCTTTACCATGGGTGAATATATTCTCGTGAAAAACATTCCATTGGTTGAAGTTTTTCACCTTGAACATTTTATGGGTTGTCTTTGGAACAAGGATAAACTGCTTACACATGTGGCTGCTGTACCCAAATTGGTACAGTAAACTTTAGAATATAAACAAAGCTTATATTCTTATTATATGTAATTGCAAAATGCTTTAAATCAGTTATTATTTATCAACTTCAAGTACGATAAGGTATAGTGATGTTTATTGTTTTTATTTATTATAATAATTTAAGTACTTGCCTCTGCGTGTGTCCTCATAAGAATTTTTAATGAATCATTATGAAAACACCACTAATTTAACTAAATGTTTGTATTGTACATTTATTCACGATACTTTTACCTGCTAAAAACTGTCATAGTATTTAAACTAGTGTCAAAACGTTTAATTTCTTCCCTCAATTATTAAGTGTTCCCAAATTGGCACGGCAACTAAGAATGGGTTAAGAATCTGATGCAGAGAGAAAAATAAATGTTTAGAAAACAAATAAAAATGTCTTATCATGTTTTGTTTTAGGGCCGCAAAAGAACAAAAGAAGTCAACAAAGGCTGCCAAGAAGGCAACAGCTCCTCCAACAAAAGCTAAAGCTGCTCCAAAACCTAAAGCAGCAAAAGTGAGTCAAAAGGCAGCCCCACGTGTTGGTGGTAAACGATAACCTCCTAAAATAAAAATTAAAATATAACAAGTAGTTTTATTTTGATTAATTTTGATCATCCATAAATCACAAATATTTAATTGATATCTTATATGCAACACAGTCTTTTGTGTTGGTCAAGGACATAACTTCCTCTCTCTAAACTTGTGATACAACTGTTTATAGATGGGATGGGATAAATTGTTTTTTGTTTAATCTATAGCAAAGAAGCAGTCAAAATGCTAATTTGATGGGTTGGAATAGGTCCTAGTGGTACCAGTTAAAATGAGTGGTTGCAAGAAACCAAAATAAAAGAAGATAGAAACAGTAGTAGCTATTGAACCATCAGCAAATTATTAAATGTACAGAAAAGTAAGCTCCAAACTAGTGGTCCCATTGCAATGTTCTGGAAGAAACACGAGGAATTCATATTAATTGCTTGTTGCCCCCCGTTGCACACTACCAATTGCTTATCATTGTTGGAGTTTTTATAATAGAATGATTACCTCATTGTTGTGGAAATACTTACATTATGTCCTCAATTATTTTGAATAACTAGCAGTGTTTCGTTTGGATTTACGCGTCATATCCATAGTATTGTGACCACAGTAGTAATCGCCTCTGTGGTCTGGTCCGGCGTCGGACTTCACTTATTGAGGTCCCAGGTTCGATTCTCGAGCTTGATTTCATGCAAATTGGAATCGGATATGTCATTTTGGATACTCTTGAACATAGTACTAGTGTATTAGTAACATTTAGTTTTAAGAAAATTTAACGAATCCGATAAAATGTTTTGTACCTACAAGAATACCTAAAAAGACTGAAAAAGGATACCAATACCAATATATATTTATACTCATTTCCAATATTGCAATTGAGATTCAAGAGTAACCATACTGATTTAAATAACTCAATTTGGAACTATAGTAACTTTTAATAAGTTTTCGATTCTCTGGTTGTGTTTACGTAGATTCTTGGTTATGCTGTAAGTTTTGCAACGTTGGGGAACCTCGAGCCTGGGCTAAATAATCAGTAAGTAACATAGCATAACACATCAAATCCTGTCGAAGCGTGGATCGGCGGGACGACCAGCGAATGCAAATTTCCTGTGTTCCCCGTAGGAGAAGATCGTAGAGGGACCACAAGTCTGGAGAGTGCCTTATCTATTTCTGCCGCCAGAATCATACTGTTAGGCACCGTCGTGTTCCGGTCCGGAGAGTACCTAATAGACGTGAACATAACACTTTAACACTCCGGCCACAATATTGACAGATATTACAATTTACACCTTATGTTTTTTTAGCTTTTATCCCTTACATGTATCAGTTAAGGAAACAGTTAAATAAAAACTGAAATTTTGTGAGTTGCTACAGTTTTCATTGTCTGATTAGTAGGTAGGTAAGTAGGAAAATCACTAGTTTTATATCAAATTTTGCGTATCTATTGATAAACGGCTAACATTAATAACCTATGTAAAAGTTAAGAGACTGTTTTAGATCACATAACAGGCAACCACTTATTTTTTCATAATTAACAAAAATATCTTAGCTATTTCTAATGGGCCTATCTGTAGACAGGTTATTAATCCCTACTATATAATATTTGGAAATGCGAAATTAACTGTCTGTCTGTCTGTTACGCTTTCACGCCTAAACCAGTGAACCGATTTTGATGAAATTTGGTACATAGATAGAATAGACCCTGAAGAACAACATGGGCTACTTTTTATTGCAAAAAAAAATAGGAAAGAAGGGGTAAAAAGAGGGCATGAATGTTCATATAGAAATTCGTTACTTTTAAAGCTGTAACAGTGAAACTTTGTATTTAGACACTTTATGATAAACAAAAGAACATAGGCTACTTTTTATCACTAAAAAATGAGGGAGAATGGGTATAAAGAGGTGATGAATGTTCAAAAATAACTATTTTCCATACGAAACCTATGACTAGACAAAATTACTAAGTCCCCCACAATGTGATAGTTGGAAAGCCTATCGCCAACCGGGCACATATATAATCACGGGCAACATTATTTTTTTAATTAAAAAAAATCAAAATTAATGTCTGATTTGCCATTAAATTTATATAGATGCAAAAATAAAATAGTGCAAAATGTTATGTATATAATAATTTATTCCTTAAGTATGGCTGTTACATAACTTATTTTTGAAATTACCCAAATCATAGATGATTTATTCTAACATTAACCAACTGTTCGCTTTTGTGATTAACTATTTATTGTATGCATTTGTTTACATTAATTAAACAAACATGCTGATTACAATAAGTTGATTATTTTATACTCTCACAGACTAGTTCAGTCAGTTTGACACTTTAGGCATTCTTGGCTAGTGTTTCAGCTTTAGCAACAACTTCTTCAATAGGACCTACCATGTAGAATGCTACTTCTGGCAGATGATCATATTCACCCTGAAGGATCTTTGAGAATCCCTTAATGGTCTCCTCAAGTGGTACCAATTTTCCAGCGTGGCCGGTGAAAACCTCAGCTACTTGGAAAGGCTGTGAAAGGAACCTTTGAATTTTACGGGCTCGAGCTACGGTCAGCTTATCTTCCTCAGACAATTCATCCATACCAAGGATAGCAATGATATCTTGAAGTGATTTGTAGTCTTGTAAAATCTTCTGTACACCACGGGCAACATTGTAGTGTTCAGCCCCAATAATGTTAGGGTCCATGATACGGGAGGTGGAGTCAAGAGGATCCACAGCTGGGTAGATACCCAACTCAGCAATAGCTCGCGATAACACAGTGGTGGCATCCAAGTGAGCAAAGGTTGTTGCAGGGGCAGGATCTGTCAAGTCATCAGCAGGCACATAAATAGCTTGCACAGAGGTAATGGAACCTTTTTTGGTGGTGGTAATACGTTCCTGCATAGTACCCATGTCAGTGGCCAAAGTTGGTTGGTAACCTACAGCAGATGGGATACGACCCAGCAAGGCTGATACTTCTGAACCAGCTTGGGTGAAACGGAAAATGTTGTCAATGAAAAGCAGCACATCTTGACCTTCTTGGTCACGGAAATATTCAGCAACTGTCAATCCAGTGAGAGCTACACGGGCACGGGCACCAGGGGGCTCATTCATCTGACCATATACCAGAGCTACCTTGGAAGTCTTGTCCTTCAGGGAGATTACACCAGACTCAATCATTTCGTGATACAAGTCATTACCTTCACGAGTGCGCTCTCCTACTCCAGCAAATACTGAATAACCACCATGAGCCTTAGCAACATTGTTAATCAGTTCCATGATAAGTACAGTTTTACCTACACCTGCACCACCAAACAGACCGATTTTACCACCCTTGGCGTAGGGAGCCAGTAGATCAACGACTTTGATACCGGTTACCAGAATTTCTTGTTGTACCGACATGTCTACGAATTCAGGAGCTTCAGCATGGATGGCTGCTGTTTTATCTGTTGGGATTGGGCCACGCTCGTCGATTGGCTCACCAATTACGTTGATGATACGGCCGAGAGTTTCTGCTCCAACGGGAATACGGATGGGCGATCCCGAGTCGAGTACGGGCTGTCCACGAACCAAACCTTCGGTACCGTCCATGGCAATCGTTCGTACGGTGTTTTCACCCAAATGCTGTGCGACTTCCAGCACAAGCCGAGGTTGACGATTCTGGACTTCGAGGGCATTTAGGATGGGGGGCAGATTATCTTCAAATTGTACGTCAACAACGGCACCAATGACTGCAACCACCTTACCTTGACCTTTTCCAGCAGCTTTGGCAGCATAATCACGTTTGTTCGCTAGAGCTCCGGCAACCAAAGGCGTTTTTTCGGCCAAGGCATTATTCACTACCGTTCTCGTGGCCAAGAGGCCAGCTCTACCGACGGTAGAAAACATGTTCGCTTCGGTTTAACACTTTCGGGAATGTACAGTAATAAAAATTCTTTTTTCGAAATTCTGCCCTCGAAGTTTACGTAAGACAGGAATAGTGATTACAGCTACTTCCGTTCTACGTATTTATGGTTCTTGATCAATATTTTAATAGTCTATGACTTCATTTGATGATGTTTGTTATTAGGACATACCAACTAGAATATTTTAAAATTAAAATATATAATTTTACTACATAAGACAAGAAACGCATCGATGTGGTCCCTGATTCTGACTCAAATAATTTATTTTGATTAATACCAATTTCTAGCCGTGGCCAGTACGTATACGTAGTACATATAAATTTAATTGTGTCCATCACTATCACTCACAGCAAATGTCATCTTTCATAAATGCCATCGAAATATCCTTCACGTAGCAGTTTGACAAAAATTCCGTTTTGTCCTAATCAATAACCAATCACGTAACAGTATCGCTAGAGGTGATCATTTTTAAAGGTTTTGATTGATTCGTTAATTGTCATGAATTGTTGATTACAAATGGCATGAGGATCACCGTCCACAGATAATATCAATCATAATATGTCAATCTCGTTCGTTTCTTATCTCTGTAGACTATAACACTGTGCTTTAATTTAGCTAACCCTACTTTTTCAACAGGCTGTTTCTAAAAAGAAAATTAGATTTTAAATAATAAATGAACAAATATTTAGTAATTAAAGTAAATTTGTAAAATTAACTGACGCAAGTAACAGTAAGCAATAATGGAGTATATAGCACCAGAAAATGAACTTGCAATAAATAATGCCAGGATGTGAGTTATTTGGTTTAGTTGTAAATAAATTGTAATATGTACACTATAAAACAGTTGTAAAATTAATAAATACTAGCTTTTACAAGCTGCTTCACTCGCAATTAAGTAATTAAAAAGTAGCATAAGTTACTTGTAATGTCTGCAACAACATGTGTACAAACTTTCATGATGATTGGTTTAGTAGTTTTCACTTGAAACTTTAACAAATTCTTAAGTTCACATTTAAAATATTGTTATCTAAGGAAAATGATTTGTGCTTGTATAAAATAAAATAGGTGTAATAAATTAAGAAGGTTGCTTAGCAAATTTGATATTCACTCAACCTTTGTTTTTAACAACTTAAAATTGCTTTGTAATAAAAACATTTAGATGTCATTCTTTTTTCAGACTTTGCTGTCAATGTGCCGTGCCTATAGAACCAAATCCTTCGAATATGTGTGTGGCTTGTTTAAGAGCTCATGTAGATATCACCGAGGGAATCCCAAAACAGGCTACATTATTTTTTTGCAGAGGATGTGAAAGGTGAAGTAAACACTTTTATAGTTTTTAGCCTATTACTAAAGGAGTTTTCGTTTATCAAACATTCTTGTTGTTTAAATGTTATGCAATACTTTCACCAACTGGCGCTGTGAAGTTGAAAAAACTCTCAGCAACACATTAGCTATAAAAAGAAAGAAGTAAATGTTAAAAGTCGTTTATTCTATATGTTAGCATTCATTTACTTTTTTTAGTTTTTGTCTATTTTTGTGTTACTTGTTTTGTCTAAAGTCGAGTTAAATTTTTATTCCGAGAAATTGAATCCGAGTCACTGTTTGGTTGGTGGCATGTTAGTTAACCCTTGGACCAACAAGGTGTTCAAATTAAAAAAAAAATGAATAACTATAAAATAATACTTATTAATTATTTTTTTTTATGCTTTATACTTCCATAATTCAAAAAGCATGTGGGGCTAATAGTTTAATTATGTTTTCTCAATTTGGTCTAAAATCAAAATTAAAATTTTGGTCTAAACCGATTTAAATTTGTGTTAAAGGATTAGGATTTGTACATTTGTAATACATTACATTGCTACAGCAATGTCCAATTTTTTGACTAAACCATAGAAAATGATAGCAATTTTTATAAATAAATAATAATAATTTTAGATATTTGCAACCTCCAGCTGAATGGGTTGTATGTGCTTTGGAGTCACGAGAGCTTTTAGCACTTTGCCTTAAAAGACTAAAAGGCTTAAATAGAGTAAAATTAGTGGATGCTGGATTTGCATGGACGGAACCACATTCCAAACGAATAAAGGTAATTAGAGTTTATTATTATCTATATAAATTTATCTATACTATAAAAGCTAAAACTCACTCATTGATTCGTCACAATATCTCGAAAATCACTAGACATGTTAAGATGAAATTTGGCACGGAGATAGTTTAGATAGTAGACATCTGCTAAGAAGGGATTTTACAACAGGACTGGAATAACGAGGTCTAAGTGCCCTCGCAAGTTTGTATGGAAGGTAGTTTATGGTTAGTGGATGTCTACTAACAACGAATTTTGCAACAGTGCCAGATTAAGAATTAAGAATAAGGCTTTTGCGGGTTTGTATGAATGTTACAGACTTGAACCAAACATTTTTTTTTACGGCAACATTTTCTTTCGTAAATAGATTCATCAAGTTATTGCACAATATTTTTTTTGTATTTTCCGCCAGGTACCTCTGTGACGCTTTTCTGTGGTTAAAAGTATCTTATAGTATATTGTACCTGATAGTCAGATATCACCATAGTAAATACTAAATTCCGTACAATATTTTTTATACATGTTTGTTTATCCCAAATCGTTTTCTGTAAAACTATAGATTGAATTTTCATAAGCCTATATAAAATCTTTATTATAACCAATTTATCATAAACACAAATGCCATCTTTGTGTTTAACCCTTAAATAGACGAATATTCTTCCACGTTTGAAAAAAATATATATGTGAACAGACATGTATTACTGCCTAGTAAAATGATTAAAAAAAATAGACATGATATTACTATACTTTTTTTGCAATAAAGTGAATGTTGTTTATAAACAAGTATGGGGAAAATAAGAGTGGATATTGTTTTTGAAATGTATTTATTTATGTCTCATTATGATATTTATAAAAACAATTGCTTTTTTTCGTATCACATAAAGCTACACAACATTTTTGGCACATTTTGAATGTAAAGCCTGAACATTTTGGGAATTTGCATCTATCTCTGCTGCTTGTCCAGCCCAACTGCCCAATGACATGTCTGATCCAATCTGACTTCTTTCAAAGGAATAGCTTGAGCTGGTCCACGGAACTTCTTTATTACAAGTTCTCTTTGTATGGTGCTCTCACTAGGTCAACCACGTTTAGCGCCATTTGCAGGTAGACCCAATTTACAGAGGGTTTCAGCAAGTTCTAGTCTGAATGTACCCAAATTGTTTCCTTTTATATTATTTACCTTCTTGAACATAACCCATGAATTTATAACTGCAAGATCCAGGAAATGATAAAATAAGCGCATGGTCCACTTGCGGCTCTTCATTGTGATGTGATAACAAACTATAAATGAATCTACTAAGTCCACGCCTCCCATGTGGGCATTGTACTCCTTGATTCCTTTGGGGCATGGAATAGCAACTCTCTCTTTCTTAGATTTGTCAAAGCGTGTGACTGTGGTTGCTGGTTCTGCTCCTACGTAAGTGGAAAGAAGGTTAACGGGCTTGTTACCTTTCCACACAACAGCACTTATGTCAATACCATCCACAGTCGCCACATTTTCTTCATAGAATCCTCTGGGTACGTTCTTTTTCATTATAGTGTTTTTTCAGGCAATTTGCAGTTTCTCAATCGGTTAACTCTTACTGTTCCCAGTCAGAAAATTCCCTCCTTAGCTAAATAGGTGACAAGAGGCACAGAAGTACAGAAGTTATCAAAGTATATAATGTGATTCACATTCCGTGGTACCATTCCAGCTAACCTGACGACTGTATTGCCAGACTCACTTAAATCTGGCTTACCAGGTAAGTAGTTATTTTTGGAGCCCCTTCCAGAATAAACCTCGAATCTATGAGCATATCCATGTAGACTGCATATGAGATATAATTTGAACCCCCACTTGTGGGGTTTTGGTTGCACACATCTGCTCCTCTATGGAAAGCCTTTGGTCTAAGGGAACCTTCCCAAACTGGCAGTTGAGCGTTTCCTCAAGAGGTCTTATTTTGAACAGCCTGTCATAGTCTAGATGATCTTTAGGCAAGCAAAGCGTATTGTCGGCAAAATGGAGAGTGGATCTTATTTTTTCAAATTTTCTTAGCGGCATAGTATTTTTGATGTGATCATAACCCAAATTTGTCACTACAGTAAGCCCTCGTGTTTGGAAATTTTATAACTGAGGTATAAATCAGAATGCCTAGGAATTTATTTAGGATATTTTCATTTATAATTTCAGGATTGGAGATTTGTTTCTGGGCTGCATATAAGTTACTTTGTTCTTGAGGCGGATAGATTACCTAGGGCTTTTACGGATTGATAATACCGTCTGGAGAGATTTTTGGGAAATAAAA
>NJDC01002812.1:28240-57328 GCA_002245475.1 Calephelis virginiensis | reverse complement strand
AATGAAAAAAATCCTTCCGTTATTTGAGTTTCTCCCTTAAAAAGAAGGCTGTCTTCAGCAGTAACAAGGTTCCGTTTTCGCCAAACTAGAGATCGTCTAGAAATCCCTTGGGATCTATTCTGGGGTGCTGCTTCTTCAGCTTCCGAAATAGGAGGGTCTGGCATATTTTCATTTTTGTCGATTACGAGAGGAGGACTTCATCAGGCTGCGCATTCTCACCTTCATCACTATTTTCAAGGTCTCGAAGAACATCTCGAGCGGCTTGATAATAGTGACCTTCATCTCTACTTCGGAGTCTGACCCGTCTAAGCCATCTTCTGAATCTTCAAGAGTTTCCAAATACTTTGTGATTTCGCTTTCTAATAATCGTGGCATACTGAAAACAAAATGAAAAATCCTTTACCAAACATGCATTTATTTAGCAGGCAATGCGCATTGTAGTTTTCCTACAACACACCAGTTTGCGCCCTATTCAACAATAGCATAAAGTGATTTTCAATGTTTTACAACATAAACATGTAATTGAAGATATAATCGAGCAAATAAAAATATGTTATATACTTACATGATATTTTATCAAAGTCCAAACACAGCTACAAAACTTAGTTTCACGCCACTAGAAAAGTTTTCTTCAAAGTGAAGTTGACATCAACTTGTTTTCAATGCTTATAAACATTAGATAGTGCCAACATTAAAAATGTACAAAATTCGTTCAGAAATAAGAACTAGTTGTCAAAATTACCAAAAAATTAAAAGAAGGTAAATTTTATCTCTGGCTTTTAGTATGTTGATTAAAAACAACATTTTGCATAAGGGTTAAAGCCAATGGCATCATCTAGAAAAGAATGAAATTAGTGACATCACTCACATCTCGAATTTAACAAACGAAAAATGATCAAATCAATCAATCGACGCGGACGCGCGCGCGTTATATTCAGCGCTATATATAGCGAGTAGGCAGAGGCTATCGAGGACTAAATCTCATTGTCCTTGCCTCCAACTTCATAACCCTTCTCATACATTCTCTGGTTTCGGAGACTCATGATACCACCCTCAGATAATATCCCGAGCGATTAAATCATGGAATGTCAAACTAGGTGTCCACGAGTAACTTAATTCATCAACATTTGTTTTATATAACTACATTGTCAATCTTTTATCTGCCATCCTTTCCACATGACCGAACAAGTGGAGGTAAAATTTTAACACTAACACTCCCACTTTCTCGGATCTCACTCTTACGAATGCGGTCAGCAAGCATACAAATTCACTAATATTCATTGATAAATTTTAAATACATTTTATTAATTTTTTTCTCATCTTTATTTAGGTTAAACTAACAGTTCAAGGAGAAGTAATGGGTGGTGCAGTACTTCAACAAACTTTTATGGTCGAGTATGTGGTGCAACATCAAATGTGTGATGCATGCCATCGTTCTGAAGCTCAAGATTATTGGCGTGCTCTTGTTCAAGTGCGGCAAAGAGCTAACAACAGAAAGACCTTTTACTATTTAGAACAATTGATTCTAAAACATAAAGCGCATACTAACACTCTCGGGATCAAACCTAAACACGGTAAGTAGTGTTATTTTTAAGTTAAGTTTAAAACTTAAAGTATATACTTACCGTCACTAACGCCGTGACATCCTACTAGGTGGTAGAGTTTCGCAGCGACTCGCCCAGATTGGTATCACCGCCTTGTCTATTCTTGCTACCATAACATTAAATGCTTGCCGTTGACGTGTTCCGGTTCGGAGGGCAAGGTAGCTGTAAACTTACTTTTGCTGGAGGCCTCATTCCAGGGTCTGGTTGGCAACGCACCGTTGGTGTCTCTAGGCGGCGTGAATTATTTTCCATCAGGAAATCTGTCTGCTTGTTTGCCTTCAATTATAATAAAAAAAATGTAATTAATATTTTTTTAAATATTTAAATATTTGCACACCAAAATATGGTAGAATAAGTTGATATACTTAAACATTTTTATAACATCTCATTAACACACTTATTCTGCAAATAAATAAATTTCATTTTCATAGTTCATTTGTAGGATATTTCTGTATAACTTGAGAAAATGTACTTGCATATGTATTTCTGAACTGTTTCAATTTTGACTTATTTTATGTTGTAAATAAATTTATAAAAAATAAAGTCCTAATGCTTAATTTTAGGATGTAAGTTTGTATTTGTTGTGGTTGTGGTAGTCCCGAAAGTAGGTTCTATTAAAGAACATAGGTTAAGTACTGCATGCCTAGAAACAAGTAAAGATATATTTGACACTTATGCTGTGATCATGATTGCCTAGTAGAATTTTAGTACGGGTTGCCCAGATTACTACTTGGTACACCCTACCTTTTCCTAATACCGTAAATAAGTGCTTACTATTGTCGTGTTCTAGTTTGGAGATAAGATAGTAGATAAACACATCAGATTTAACATTAACCTTTAGGTTGACATAGTGTTAACAACACTATGACTATTTTAGTGTCCATTAGAAAGTATATTTCTTGTCATTAGAATATCACCTTTTTTCCTTCAATAAAATAAAAAGACCCACTAAAGACAATATAAGTTTGTAAGTGATTGTAAATAAATTATAATGGACAGAATTCTTAATAAGAAGTGACAATAATATAAAATTACAACAAAATCAATTCAGTATTAGCAAAAATAGTTATTATAAACTACCATATTTTAAATTTATGATATTATTACTAATTACAATTAATACAACTAATACAATAAATTATCACTAAGAAAAATCATTCATTTATTTACACATAGAAATAGGTTAGGTTATAAGAAAGTAAAACAGCATTATATTTTTTATCCACAGATGGATTGGACTTCTACTACGCAAATGAGAATCATGCACGAAAAATGGTTGACTTCATTCAATCAGTGTTGCCAATTAAGTGTCAACACTCCAAAAAGTTGATATCGCATGACATTCACAGCAATGTGTATAACTACAAATTTACCTTCAGTATAGAAATTGTACCATTATCGAAGGACAGTGTAGTATGCCTTCCGAAAAAGTTGACTCACCAGTTGGGTTCTATATCGCCCATATGCTTGGTACAAAGAGTTACGAGTACAATTCACTTAATCGATGCCAACACTGGACAAGGTAAGGGGGCACAAATCCCAATTTGTTAATTTTTGCTATAATATTATCATCAATTTGCGATTCAGCCATTGCTTCTGCCTAATCTGTTGAGATGCTTGTAGTAGCGAGGGCAGCGATAAATCCGAATACTATTGAGTGTCTGACATTACAAGTACTATGTTCATTTATAGGTACAACGTAGGTGTGAATATGGATTAACTTAGTGTAACTCAAATCATAAGTAGATATATAGATAATAACTGCATGAACAGTATAATATAGATAATAGCTGTAGTGAAACGCTCGCTGACCGCATTTGTAACAATGAAATCCAAGAAAGTGTGGGATTGAGAGAAAGGTCATGTTGCGCTGGTTCGGCGATGTGAAAGAAATGGTAAATCAAAGATTAACAAAGCAGTTACACAATGCGAATGTGGATGGATGCAGGTACCCGGGAAGACCTAGGTTAACATTCCACGATCAAATGGCTCGGGTGTTGTGCTAGGGTGGTGTTAAGAGTTTCCGAAACTGGCGTGTTTTTATAAAAAGGGTAATGAAGCTGGAGAAAGCTAGAAAGATCTGTATAGATCGTGCGATTTGGCTCTCGATACTCTTTGCCTACCCCGTAAGGGACTTGGCATGATGATATGTTTATGTAAAAAATAAGTCATCACTTAACTATAAACAAAACACAGAAAAATAAATTTTGCGGGTATGTTTCGTTACTCGCCGTGTATTAAATGACATTTTAAAAGATTACTCAATCTATCTAGTTCAACCAATTTATGCCAGAAAAAGGTGCACATGTGAAGAAAAAAGAATTTGGGTTGCCATCAGAGTCACAGTTCTCTCTTAATTTTTGGGCCATGATTAGTGAGGAAGACATGAAGGTTCTCCTTTATAACTTTCTCTCAATTTACCTCTCTGAAGTACCCGTGATACCCTAGTATACTCTTTGCATGGACACTTAAAAATCATTGGTTTACTTGGAAGAGCTGGGCTCGAAAGAGTTAAGAGCTCTTCAGAACCTTTCATGCATAATATGTCGTTTTTTAGAGTTTACAAATTATAACTAGTTGTTACAATAATGATTGTATGTAACAATATAAGTAATATGTGTATATAACAATAGCTAGTTGTTAACAACTAGCTATGTTCGAACAATAAATGAATTATGAATTATCCAATACATAAACTAGCAAGACGTCTTAAAACCAGCTATTAGGTAAATTAAAGTACCTATTTGATTAACTCAATGTGTAGGTAGAGATTGTCTCATCCAAAATGATGCGTCCCACTACCTTGATAGATGTGTTAGTGCGAATACTAATAACGACATCCTATCTCTGTGTGTCATTCTTTTTGAGATTTACAATCTGCGTACAAAACGGTCAACTGACATAAAATTTTAAAGAAACAAAAAAAATTCGCTCCGGACAAGTCAGGACAGAGAAAAAGGTTCAAACCATGTCTGGGTCGACTTTTTTTCTTTTTTTTTTAATATTTATATAAATTTAATCCAAGCACAGGGCAAGTGATAAAACAAAAACAACTGCCATATGTTTACATCTGTAATAATTTTTGTCGAAATGCTGACATATTATATAGAACAAGACGTCAGCTTTGTCTCGCGCTTGTACAATTTCTAAATTAGTTTAACAAAAAATCCAAAGATATTCGTTAAAATGTAACAGGTAACTGAATGCCAAACTATGGAAGTGTTTTTATGTATCTTGCGACTTACGGGAGTACTGTAAGTATACTCGTATGCACTTGTGGGGCGCATCATTTCAACTTATACGGTTTATAGTTTATAGTATATTGTCAGGATTCATGTTAAAATCAGATTGTTTTCAGTTTCATAGGGTTTGATTGATTTGCTGTCAATCATAGCCAACTTGGTTGCAAAGAATCTATCTCTATACAATAGAAAATTAAATATTTAAAAACCCCCGATACAACAACGTAATTTCGCATTAAAAAGTAAAAAAAATTGCTGACATTCGGTTAATCTCCCCACTTTCACCCCCCACAACTTTTAAACGGCTCAACCGATTTTCATTAAACATGTCTAACAACACTCGCACTTAAGTTACCTTTAATACAAAAAAGAAACTAAATTGAAATCACTGCATCCATTCGGGAGTTATGATGCCACAGACGGACAGACATGTCAAACTTATAACACCCCTCTTTTTACTTCGGGGGTTATAAAAGAACAATTACTTCTAACCTAGATTTAATATGTGGATATTTGCCGGTTATATTAGTGCATGTATGTTGATCAACATAATTGTTTTAGTATGTGACATATCTTCCACAATGTACTGGAGACATCCATTTACACCAATCTGTAATCCGAAGCAGTTAGTGGAATATATTGTTATGGACATTGATATTTTAAAAGAGCATGTAAGTAGATAATGTAATTAATATTTCCTTATTTTATTCGTGTGAACTACAGGTAATAAAATATTTAAAAAATTCGTCCCAGACTGGTTTTGAACCTGTACGCTTACGCCTCAGGCTGACGAATGCTTTAAACAATTAAGTTAATAAGAATACTTTCTTTACCAAAAATAAAAATATTTTTATTCTTAAATAGTCCTCGGCTACACGTATATTAAACGCGGATATAATACGCGAAGTATAAAAGTTAAGCTCTCTTGTGGAACCCATTTAGATATCGGGTTAAAAAGAAGCCTAAGGCGAATATCGGTACAGTGGCACCACACATAGCTACGGTTTGCTGTGAAACGGATTTTAATTTTGTACAGAACACTTTTGATTTGTATACAAAAACACCGCAGTACAACACACTGCCGCCGCGTCGATGAACTGGCACCGCACACCGCTCCGATTTGCGGTGAAACGGATTTTAAACTTTGAACAGAACATTTTTGATTTGTATACAAAAACCTTGCGGTACAACACACTGCCGCCGCGTCTCCGTGCAGTGCTGCGGCGATGCTGTGCGCTGCGGGTAGTATGCCACACCGAGCTCTGAACTCCGCAGTACCGTATAGATTTTTCAAAAGATATACCTATGTGCTATGTATCTCGACTTGAATAGATTTGCTTCTGAAAAAGAAAGCCTTCCGGAATTTTTGGATATGATATCTGGAATTTTGGTATGATGTTTATAAAATGTGAAGCATACACTGATCTACTCTGTTTTTGCTTCGACGGTAAATGTTAAATGAACGTAGGATGGAAAAATAAAGGATCCAACCGTACGGTTTAGCGAGTTCGTACCTCCGCAGCCGCATGCCGGAATCCGTCGCTCCGCACACCGCGGAGTGCGGTATGCGGAGGCAATGTGATATTGGTCTAGGTTACTACTTATGTCCCAGCAGTTCTTAACACACTAAACAATTTATTACGACTTCATTTTGTTCTGATTTGAAAAAATGGTACAAACAAAAAACATACTTTTGCTATCGATAGAGAATAGCAACACTAGGCACATTCTGTGATACACCACGTTTAGATATTGGTAAATCAAAACTTACGTTTATACGATTAGTATGTCAATATAGAGGGTTTTTAAACAAAACCCAATTTAAAAATTATGTCATGTTAGAATTGCTACATTATCCAGTATTAAAATAAGCAATTTTTTTTATTAAAACATTCATTAGAAAATTATCAAAGTTGGAGGTAAGTGATATCGCCAGTATCATATCATATATTTTGCTCGTATTATACATGGGGGCATGGTATACTCGTATGATTTAGTGTAAAGTTCGCTGTAACATAATATACAGCCTGAATTTTCTACAGTATTTTACAAATTTTTGACCAAGGTACAAAAAAAAAACAAAAAGTAGCAAACCAAGTGGTTGGTTCAAATTTCTACATTAAATGTCAGAAGTGAATTGTATTTTTGTGTTGATATTTTAATATACATACATATATATCTTCACGCCAAGTCCCTTACGGGGTAGGCAGAGAGTATCGTGTGCCAGACCTCACGATCCTGACAAACCTGTCTTGCTTCCTTCACATTCATAACCCTTTTCATACNNTCCTAGTTTAATACGGACCCAGAGCAGTCTCGGACCAATCAAACCATACTCTTTCAGGCCTGAGGCTAAGCGAGACGATAAAATGATACCTACCCCAGCGCTGGCGTATTTTAATATCATTTTTAAATTATACATCAGAAAGTTTGTGAAAATGTTGAGATGGTTGTAATTTGCATGTTTGATCCATGTTCCATGAACCTTTGAAAGAAATGACACTGAAACTCTATAACTCGGAAAATGTCATGTTTCTACGTGTGATCTATATAATTTTTAAATACTAATAATTTGAATACCTGTAATGCTCATAACATATACTACTTCAGGAGAAGAAATCGTTTCCTGGTCAAGGCATGGTCTCTAACAAACATGTGGTAGCAGACGTATGGGTTGTTAAAGCGAGTGAATTAGGTATGGATGTAAATCCGATCCATACTAAAACCCATCTTGGTCATATTTTGAAACCGGGTGACACAGTTTTAGGGTAAGTTACAAATAGATTTATTTTGACCGTCTACTGAAATTTCATTCGCAATTACCTATAATAAGATCTTCTTACGTTAGATTTTTAGATGATATGTAGAGGCGTGTTCATTAAATTAGGATCAGTTTTGATAATTTAAAAAATATTTATTTATTTGACAATATTTTCACCTTTCTAATAATTTCCCCGTGTTGGTCCGGGCTTCTTTGGAGAGTAGATTATCTGCCTTCCTGCCAGACAGCTCGTAAAAGGCGAGCATAGGCTTATCGTCCCTAACACCGCGACATCTGACTAGGTGGTAGAGTTTCTCAGCGACTCGTTCGGATTGGTACCACCGCCTTACCTATTCCTGCCGCCATAGCGTCAGTGCTGCCGTAGACGTTGCGGTTGGAGGATAAGGTAAATTTCCTTTTTTTCGAGGTCGGACATCACGACCTCAGGTTAGCAACGCACCATTACTACCTTTGGTGTCTCTAGACGACATGAGTTTCTTACTATCAGAAATTCCGCCTGCTTGTTTGCCTTCCAGTATCATAAAAAAAACCTCCATTGGATGTTACATGCTTGTGGCATAACTTTTTATAATCCTTGAAGCACTTTTCAAAGGCCTGTTTTGACGGCTTTAAATTTCTTCAGTGTGCTAAATCGTGAAAAACATCTGCTCTTTGAAGATGATTTAAATTTTAGGAATGGTAAAAAACGCATTAGTTGAAACTTGTGAATACGTAACATATTTTTACCTAAAAATTACGAACTACCAATGATGTGTTTGAGTTAGTGAAATATTAATTAAAATCTCTTAATATCTACGCGAAAAGACTACCCCTGTACAACACAAACAGTAATATCCATACTGGCAACTTATTGTTGAAAGTTAACATCCTGTTAGGCGCAGGGGTACCATACCATACATGGGGGTATTACAAATAATTAAAAGAAATTGGTCTTATTTGTCGAACTAACGTTTAACGTTTACGTTGCTTTCATTGTGTAATTAAGATTTATAAGGACAAACACTCTTTCCTTGAAACCAGTGTGGTGCTAAACATTTTTGTTATCTATAGATATAACCTGGGAGAGTCAAACGTTAACGACGACAATTTGGACAAGCTAGACTCAAGTGTTATCCCGGACGTGTTCCTGGTGAAGAAGTTCTACGGCGAGCGGGCGGCAAGGCGACGCGCCCGAAACTGGAAACTGAAGCATATGGCTGATGAACTGCACGAAGGAATTTCATCTTCTAATGAGTGAGTATTTTTTTATACAAAATAGTACAAGTGTTTTCATTTAAAATGTGGATATCTGGAAGTTTTGCTATGCAATTGTTTATAGCTCTCCATCCTTTAAGAGACACAGACACGTGAACGCTGTATGTAATTTTATTGAGGTGCAATCCCTAACTTTTTTAACTTTAACCCGAAGTTAACGAGTATTTTCTTGCGGAATAAGTGTATTTAAAAGTTGTTACAAAACACTTTTTTTTGTATCAACATATTCTTCTACATTGTGGTGTGCAAATAATTAACAAACTTTCCCCCGTGGTGGTCCAGGCTCCTTTGCAGAATAGACCATCTGCCTTCCGGTTCGGAGGATAGGGTAGCCGGTAAACTTTCTTTTGCTCGAGGCCTAACATCCTGGCCTCAGGTTGGCAACGCACCATTACCACCTTTGGTGTCTCTAGGCGGCGTGAATTTCTTTCCATCAAGAAATCCGTCTGCTTGTTTGCCTTCCAATATCATAAAAAAAAACTTATTTTATGCTTTTTATTATTATCATATACTTAGTTAAAAAAATGTATTTATTACAAAACTGTAAATTATTAGTTTAAACAAATTTTATTATGATCAAGTTCACCCTATTTACCTTAAATACCACTATTTTCAAGCTTAGTCCAGTAAGGAGAAGAAACGGCGAAACAAACTCCTTGCCAACCAAGATATTAAATATTTATACATATTTATACATATTTATTAAAGACTATGTATTATATTATCAACTAGCGGCCCAGTGTGTGCTTCGTTACGTATAAACTGAAATATTAAAAAAAATAGAACACACAAGACAAAAAAAAACACTGAAAAAAGTTTCAATTTGACTGAAAAATACTATAACAAACAAAATCCATATCCATCCATAACAAAATGATCCGCCATTTGTTAAATTTATTTGTTACAAAAATGTAGTAAATGAAGAACCGCTCTACCGATTTTATGCAAATTTCACATAAACCATTTATTAAATAGCCCGAACAAAGCAAACATTTGGTTTGGATAGGTGAGCCCCTTCTTTTAGTTATAAAATTACAACGAAAAGTAGCATTGATTTTTATATATATATAGTTTTTTTTTTCGGCAAGTAAATCATTTATACTATAATACGTTTTATCTAATAGCCAGTCGAATTCCTTTTTTCGAAATGTTTTTAGAGGCAATGATTTGAATTTTTTTATTTAATTGATTATTGTCAGAAAAAGGTTCTTTTGGAAGAAAAAAATTGTAAGTTTAGCGGAACATTTTTAGTGAACTTTTAGTTTTAGTGAATTTTTAGTTGGTAATTTAGTAAATATTATTTTAAGTAGTCATAGGTGCAGACAACTGAAAGGATCACATTAGTTTATTTTTATTACTTAATAAGTTTGTTGATCGCCTCTGTGGTCTAGCGGTCCGGCGTCGGACTTGACTTGACTTCTTGGGTCGGGCAACAAAAAATAGAAATTTTGCATTTTCAATTTTCTTTTAAAAATAACCTTGCTTGGGATTGGATATGTGGCGATATCACATTGTGGGAATTAAGTGTCTTCGGCAAGTCGTTGGTGCCCTGCGGTGGCTGTTTGTGTATCCGGCTGTCAATTGCAGTTACACCTCTGAAAAATATACCATCTTTTTAATAAACACAGTAAAGTCCTCCTTGGTTCAACCTGGACAAACGGGATATAAAAAGGGGAAAAAGGTCTTTAAGACTATCGAAAATTTGTCTGCTACAGGCTTTTATAATTGTGTGGGTACATTTGAGTTTCAAGCGGCTTACAGAAGTACAAATAAAATTGTAAATACACTAGCGCATTCCTACTATTTACGTGAAACAAAATATAATTAGAAAGACGTAAGTGTGTATGCATATAATGTCCCGTTTGCATGTCAAAATGGCTGAACTGATTTCGATGATGTTTAGTATAATATTGTTTAGTAGTTTAAGTTGTAGCCCTGATGATGATGATGTCATAAGAGAAACCGGTAGGCTATTTATAAAATAATTAATTATAAATGATACATAAAACAGTACAAGTGTTTCTTTATTTAAAAATATGTATATTTGGACGATTTACCAAGCGCCGACAATAGGAAATATCAAATACGAATTCGATGAATTTCAAAAAAAAATTGGGGAAGGATACGGGCTACTTTTATTCATAAATCTGAACGGGTACCGTGTTAGACATAAGTAAATAACTTGAACGCGCGGGTCAAGTCGCTGGTGACAGCTAGTATATAATAAAGATTAAATAAATTGCCATGGGTAATTAGAAAGCATATATTTTATTAATTATTGGTGTTAACTTTATTATCATTATTATCGATTTAATCATAATTAGGTGTTGTTTTTAATCTCTTTATAAAGGTCAAACTTACGTAGCTGATGTGTGAATGATATTCATGAACATATTAATATTACATTTATACAATTACTGTCATTTTATTAGTGTGATATGACTAATACTAGTATAGATGCGTGATCCCCTGAATGTGAATCGCAGAAAAGCCTTTTTATGAATTTTGCAGTACCCTTTAAAACTTTAAATAAGTAGCGTGTTGTTAACCTCGCAATTTTTACAACTTCACCGGACTTAAAATTTTGAAAGTAAATCTGTATGAATGCCCGGTTTCTATCATTAAAGAACCGTAATCCGTAATTATAACCATCATTCTGTCTAAAAGTAACGCAAGCATAACGTATAATTCCACAAATGTTTTTCTTAGGTACCTACCTGCGTTTGTACCTGTTTTTTAGTACTTAGTGTTAGATGCGAGTGACCGTAGATAAATATCTTACCGAGAAAACTCGTAAAGTTTCGTAGCTCAATAGCTCATACTAAAATACGTTCGATCGTGTGTAATCAAAACGATTCGTTTCTTGAGTATAGGTAGTAGGAACTGAGTATAAGTCAAGTTATGGTTGTGCAATAAACTTTTAGCACTTGGTACCTAAGTGTGAAGCCGATTTAGGTTCTGCTTATGTTTGTTAAAATTGGGCTTTATTCTAAATGACAATTAAAAAGAACTTATTTCTGACTAGGTATAAAAATATAAATGTTTAATTAAAATATTAGACAGATGTAAACATTACATTATTAGTTTACATTTGTTATAATGGATTTACGCAAAGTAACGCCTGATTCAATAAAAAAAATATTAGACATTTTTAGTAAATATTGCCATGTGATCTGTATGTTTCGATTTATATCAAAAAAATTACGTCATTGGTCGTCGGAATTTAAGTAATCGTACTATTAAAGGATTAATTAAATTTCCGTAGGTTTTGGTATTGCCAATGTTGCCATCCATAATGTGTATTAGCGGTTAGTTTTTTTACGATCAAGAAATCTATCCACTTGCGTTTTATTAAATAATGCTGTAATAAGCTGAAGGTAAATAATAGCCCGAGGGTTTTTCACGATGAGACAACGAAAAAGGCCACGGTTCTCCTGATGGTAAGCGACAACGGTGGCCTGTAGACACTTTAGACACAAAAAAAACTACGGTATCGTGCCCATTATTTTAATACGTAGCGGTTCTCGACCATGCGATTTCGAAGGCAATGCAGTCGCCAAGAGCAATATTTCCAAACAGATGTAGCAACCTTTAAGAATGTACTCAATCCTTAAAGGTCGGCTTCGTATCTGTGATAATCCTGATGTTGCTGATATCCTTGGACGATGGATCTTAAGATGACCCACTTGATAATTTGCCTTCTCTTCGTAAAAAATGTAATAAAACCAAAGCTATCTATCTTATATCTGTAAATTATATACCTGAATATTTGTTACAGGGATTACAACGAGTTCTTAGATGATTTAGAAGAAGATCCAATGTTCAGGCAAAACATTAATATATTTAAAGATGGCGATAAAATTCCTGTGGACACAGACGAAATAGACCCAACACTACCACGTATTACACTCGCCGAAATGTTAGATGATTTGGTCATAGAAGATGTTGATATGACCGAGGTTTGATTCTTGTATTAAGAATACAATGTATATGTTTATTTTCTTTAATAAAATTATATTAACTTTTTGTTTACATCAATGTGACTTAAACTCCTTAGAATTTATAGTCTTCAAAGAGCAATGTGGATTTTTGAGCCCCAACTTCAGACATTGGTGGTAAATTTTTTTTTGCACACTCTATAAACTAATTTTAAGTTATCGCTATCTTCTTTCAATGAAAGTAATAGAAAGAGACAAAACAGTTTTGCTTCTGTCAGATTAGTCTGTACACGACAGTTTGTACTAATCTGAAACCTCTTAAATGTTCGATATTTTGTTTTTGTTTTATTTAAAAAATATAGTATGTGTCTAAAAAAGTTTAGTTTGTGCACAGTAGATTCACCGCCATTTTTAGGTATTTTTTTTTATAGTAAAATTTGGAATTAACTTAATCACCTTGATCCGGGCTCCTTTGTAGAGTCCATCTGCCTTCCTGTGCCAGGTCGTAAAAGGCGAGCATAGGTTTGCCGTCACTAGCACGGTGACATCTGACTAGGTGGTAGAGTTTCGCAGCGACTCACCCGGATTGGTACCACCGCCTTAGCTATTCCTGCCGCCATAAGGTCATAACGTGTTCCGGTTCGGAGGGTAAGGTAGCCGGTAAAACTTTCTTTTGCTCGAGGCCTAGCATCCCGGCCTCAGGTTGGCAACGCACCATTACCACCTTTGGTGTCTCTAGGCGGCGAGAATTTCTAACCATCAGGAAATCCGTCTGCTTGTTTGCCTTCCAATGTCATAAAAAAAAAATTCAACGACTTGCTCGGATGGCTGCATCCTTTTTACCTATCTTTGCCTTTGTAACTTCAGCAAGTACTTCTATTGTTGTCTTTGGATTTATAAGGTAAAGTAATCAGTCAGAGCAGAATCACCACTATTTTTACCTAATTAATTATATTAAAATTTGGAACTAATGTAATCACCTTGTCAATAGAGTAATTCCAACGACTTGCTTGGATGGATGCATCTTTTTTACGTATCCTTGCTTTTGTAACTTCAGTAGGTACTCCTATGGTCTTTGGATTTCTAAAGTAAAGTAATCAGTACCTACATTTACTTACGCAAGATACTTATCACAAGTCTTAGTATGACCACGCTTATCATTTTGAATGCGTGTAGGCTGCGTGTTTTTTTTATTATCAGAGAAACCGTCTGCATGCTTTCCTTGCAGAAGGTAGGTACTATAAATAGTTGAAGAAACTGAACGCGCTGGTATTAAATTTTTATTTTATTGACGTGGATAATTTCCGAGTTTCATAGAAGCCAGATAAAATATGGCCCACTCGAGCTTTGCTATGATTGAATAATCTAACCCTGAACTGCTATCAGGTTTTTTAAACTTATTCAAAATTTCAAATACCTTACGTCGAACTGATAATGATAAGGTGACAAGTTGTGATAAAAACAATTGTCATTATTGTGCCCGCATCACATGAAGTGTTATTTGAAGAATTTTTGTGTGTTGAGGTGAATTCTAAATAGATGTGGAGTTCTATAAGGCTGATGAACTATAATACGCTTGTTAGTTCAAGAATTTCAACGTTAAAATGAGGGTGGTCATTATATTTTCGATATTAAGTTCAGTAACTGCAGTTCGACTTATATCCGAAGGTAAATGTTTTTTTACATTTTTAGATTAATATTTACAAAATAAATTCAGGTCTCTGTCCTATTTGGTTTTATCAGGAACAGATACATATACAGTAATTCAACGTGTGTCCAAATAAATTATGTGGGATTGTTGTGTGTTTAAAGCGTAAAGGTTGGTTAAGGCTGTAAGTCATACAAGCCGAACCTGCAAATATAGTTCACTTGACACTCGATACAACTCTGCCTATATTGCAGGGAGCACGTGAAGGTATACATACATACAGGAACGGAGTTTGGGTAAGGCGCGGTTGGGCAACCGCCCAGGTCGCCAAGATATAAAGGGGCGACAGATCCTGTACGCTATAATATATTATTTACTTTTTATACTAAAGTTTTGAACAACATGTAGGGGGCTCCGTATAAATTACGCCCAGGGCGCTGCTATTACTAAAACCGCTACTATATACATATAAGAATGCACAAATGTATGACAACCTGTACGTTCAATTTCTACATTCCGGATTTTAAGTTACGAGTATTTGGACATTATACTGAGTGTTTTATGTCTAATTTCTAAACTACAAAACTTATAACGTGGAAAAAATAACGGGACAATATAAGCATACTTATATTACGAAACAAAAAATGAATGACTAAAATCGGACAACGCGTTAACGAATTATAGATCAATTTACATTTTGACTTTTACCCCTGTCCTAAGTTAGCTCCTTTAGCAAGCGGGATAAAAAGTATCCTATAACCTTTCTCGGAACATACCTACAAGTTGGTCGAGTGGCTAGCGTACACACGCCTAACTACACCGATCAACCGCGAGGCTTAGGTTCGATTCCCGACGGGGGCAGGCATTTGTGTGATGAACATTTAGATGTCTGCATTTCCGGGATTGGGTGTTTATTAAATTTATTCTGGTATCTATTTAAGTATTTCTATGTATTAGTATCGTTGAATAACACCCATAACACAAGCATATAATTTGATTACTTCGGGGTTAAATTCAATTTGTGTAACTTGTCCAAGAATATTTATTTATTTACAAGTATCTACTAGAGTTTTGGCGCCATCGAGAGAAAAGATGGTCGAAGTTTTTTTCATAATTATTGAATTTCGTGTTAATATTGAGTGAAATTAGTCAATTTTGGTGGCATTTTGTACAATTTTGTCCAGTGAAAGTGCACAAATGAAATAATCATGAAGAAATTAGCATATCGTATATTTCCTCGTTGCCGCCAAATCTCATTACATGAGCTTGTGTAAAAAGACCACCGCTTTACCCAAGAGCCTGACATGACTTACTGACGACTTATGACTGATTACTAATTATTGATATAAAATTTTATGCAAATTTCTACTTGACTAATGGCAAAATTCTAACGAGATTGCCAAAATCTAAAGAAAGAAAGAAAAGAAAAGTATCTACTAGCCAAATTTCATAACGGTCGGCGTGAATCACTGTTATGAAACAGACAGATAGACAATAATAATTCTAAAAATGTGTTCTGCTGTCCCTTTTTATTCATTTAATACTTTATTGAACACAATTTTTGATGTAAAACATGGACAGTGATAAACGGAAATGCACAAAAGGTGGGCTTAACACTGAATCTACAGATTTCTTTCAGCCAACCCTAAAAATTAGAATCTGTGATGAAACAGTGGAACTTTTTAGTCGACTGCACCTTTTTTCAAAAAAAATGTACAGAATTCACTCTTTTACTAATCACTACATAGTACAAAACAGTCGCTTCCTCTGTCCCTATGTCCCTTCGTATGCTTAAATCTTGAAAATAACGCAACGGATTTTGATGTGATTTTTTTAATAGATACAAGTGTTTAAAGAGGAAGGTTTACCTATATGTATATTTTATAACCGTGCGAAGCCGGGGCAATCCGCTAGTTTTATTATACGAGTAAGTAGGTATAGATTAAACTGGTAAACTGACTGGACTCAAACGTAGATCCCAATCATGCTAGTAAGTATTATGAATTGGAATTGGCTGTTATCTACTATTTCATGTCATCCACGTGCAACATGCTAATGTTATTGGTTGGATGTCAATTTTTTTGTAAGGCGGTTTATAATCAATTAACCCCGATATATTGTCTTTGCCCCGGCGGAGAAATTCATTATAAGTTTTTCTTTGTGTGTGTGTGTGTTTGTGTTTGTGTGTGTGTGTGTGTGCGGATGTACCGATTTACATGCAGATATTTCGTTTGATAGCTTACGTGATCGTTAGATCGTTTTACATGTAGGTTTTATTGTGGGTTATTGATTTTTTCAATGTTATTAATTAGCGTTGACTGTGCGATCAGCTTATTTTTTCCGTGAAATGACTACTCCGACCCCTACAATTGGCTACCAAAAACTCGTCCAAATTAAATATAATCAGGATCAACAGATTTACGCATTATTTTTAAACCGTCATTTAACTTATTATCGTAGATATGCCTTGTTCAGAATTACATCAAATATACAAACAGGTTAAACTAACGTCTAATTAAACTTTTCAGCCTCCGGTTGGCAGTCCAATCAACATCTTTATCGTATAGAGGCGGCATGTACTTCCGTGTAAATAATAGATAATAATCATTCTCTATTTGAATATAATAGGGTAACAATTGAGGTCTTATTAATTAAATACAAATATATACCTATTTTGGAGCATACAAATGTTAAAGCTATAAACAATACCTATTTTATTTAGAAAACAAATCTTTAATATCGTAAAAACATTTTTCACAGAGCCATTGTGACAGCTTTGTCTTGAATTTAATAATTTGCAGGTTTTTAATATTGTCGGGTATTTGGTTATAATTTTTTACTGCCATTTAATGTACATTTTTTAAAACAATTAAATATTACCTTTAGGTATGTATAATTTTCCAACGTGTCTATTAGACTTTCGTGTACCTTCTGCATTCAATTTAAAAAGGTGAGGATGCTTTTTAACAAACACAGACATACCCCTTATATACAAACTTGATAGTGTTAGGATATTATTTTCTTTAAATATTGGCTTAGAAAAATAAATGGCAAACAATATTAAATTAGGGAATCAGACTGCATGTTTCATCTACCTACCTAAAACTGTAGCTAATTAGGTAGATAGTTTTTGGTCTCAGTTTAAATTGATAGGTGGTTGTGTTTTTCAGATGATATAAAAAATATGTTTGTAAGATTTGTAAGACATGAACTATCACAAGCTGAAAATGACACATTCATGAATTTGCTGGAATTGTATAGTTCTGAACAGTCTAATGGAAATCAACTACAGAGAAATAGTCGAACGGTAAGATGCTAAAGTTTCAAGTTATTGTTCATACTAAAATTTATAAGGGCATAAAATATGTATCTTCTACGAGTAATACAGGGTTTTGATAGTCTTTAGGTATTTTCAGTATGGCCTTATACTTATGCGAGGAACAGACAACAATTAATCATTTGCTTCACCATTTATTATTTGACTACTGAAACAAAATTCTACTTAAAGAGGAATTTCCTAAACGATATAACATTAGTGTCCTCTAAGAAAGCATTCCAAAGCAACTTTTATATTATATACTTCCCTTTTTTATTTTCCATCAGGTAGGTTGAGGTCCATTGTAGTAAGTTTATCATATTCAGCCCATAAGCGTTCACTAAACGTCACAAGAGTAGGTTTTGAGGTCCCGGTCGGTTTTTCATCTGACCATAGGGCGTTTCATTCCATTGTCACTTCTTGAACTAAGCAATACCGTCTTTACCATAAGGGCACACAGGGCCAGTGCCCAGAGCCCATATACTCAGAGGGCCTGGACGAAATTGCTGTAAGCAATAAGGCCATCTATTGTACTTTATAATAATCATAAATTATAATTATTATGGTGTACATACTAAAGAATTTATAAATAACTAAAAAGAAAAAAAAAACATTTTTCTATGTAATATCATTGATTCAAATAAAAATTCTGATTAGCTACAGACCCGTTTCGCCCGCGTCCCTAATTTTATAGATTTTTTAAAATTATAATTAATTTTCTATTTTTTTTCTATTCGTATGTATAAGCTATGTAGCTGTGGAATTTTATCAAAATCCGTTTGGTGGTTTTTTGTATAAAAGAGTACCAAACATCCATCCATCCTCACAAATATTCGCCTTTATATTAGCATTTATTGTACGAACAACTTCACATCCTGAAAATTACCAGGGTTTGTATCAAGTGCAAGAAATATTATGTTAAACATAAACATTCTTTAACTATATAATATTTTACTAATAATCCATACTAATATTATAAATTACAAAGTGTGTCTGAATGCTGGCTGTTCTTTTACGACTAAACTGTTGAACTGATTTTGATAAAATATTATATGTATATAGCTATAGATCCCATTTCAAACATACACTATTTTTTTTAAAAACAAATACCACAGGTTTATAGAATAGAGTAAAAGTTTGTATGGAAGACGTAACTATTGTATGCAATATAATTGATATAAAAAAGAATTGACTAATTCACGGGCAAACAGCTAGTAATCTATATTTATAAATAAATAAATTTGAAGTGTCCATCCAAAAGCTAAAGAACTTCTTGGGTACATGACAAATGGGATTAAATGGGACGAATTCTCTCATTTTTTTGTATGTTATAGGAAGGCAAACAAGCAGACAGGTTTCCCGATGGTAAAAATTCACGCCGCCTAAAGACACCAAAGATGGTAATGGTGTGTTGCCAACCTGAGGTCAGGATGTTAGGCCCCGAGCAAAAGTAAGTTTAACGGGTACCTTACCCTCCGAACTGGAACACGTCATGAAGTTATGGCGGCAGGAATAGGTAAGGCGGTGGTACCAATCCGGGCGAGTCGCTGCGAAACTCTACCACCTAGTCAGATGTCACGGTGTTAGTGATGATAAGTGTATGCTCGCCTTTTACGAGCTGCCTGGCAAGAAAGGCAGATGATCTATTCTGCAAAGGAGCCCGGACCAACACGGGGAGTACTATTATCATATTTATTTGCATACTTATATTATGATTCATCCAATAAAACTTATTAATACTTATTTAAAACTGTATCTATTAATCACAAATTTAATCGTGATTAACTATTACCGATTACGATAAATAATTTTAAGCGCAAAATTTTCGATTAACTTAATTATCGTAATTTTTAAAAGTTAATCAGATTAACTTTTTGCCATTTCTGCTCGAAACAAATCGATCCAGACGGAGTCATATCCTTTGAAGGTAATTACTAAGGTATCAAGTTATAAGCTATTAAAAAAATGATTGGACTTACCTCATGTTTACGCGATACAATCTTGTCAATAACAGACGAGGTGGACCGTTTAAATATTGCCCATACATGCATATTGCCCTACAAGGCGAAGCAGTGGTGTGTCTTTGTGTATGTCTTTACGAATGTCAGGTCACATGTCGGCAGGGCTAGGATGCCCACATAGGTAGAGTAAATTCTGTTGACTTTATGTGAGAAATATATCGATACCATTTTGTAGCGTAATTTTATATACTATTTTCTTTACTTAGTTTTAGTAATAGATACTTATAAATCATAATGTTTTATTTGCCTGAATTTCAGAGTTTGAATTGCCTTTTATGTCGAAGTATATTTGGTGGTTTATTTGAACTTCTAAAAGATCCATATAGCGATGAAGATATAATTGAGGCAGTCAATGTAATATGTGTATCTCTCTCAATTGTTTCTCCTAAGATATGTCGTGGAGCGGTAGAGTTAAACTTGGTGAGTATGTTGACATTGTTGCAGACATCTATACATAATTGCAGGATGCAAGCTCTATATTTATGATTTCTTAAAGCAGAATTAAAGGGTAAGTTCAGGTAAACTAGGTAATTACCGACAAGACCACTGGTAGGAGAACTAGCCCGAGTAGGGATCTACCGCCACACCTATTCCTATCACCGTAATGTAATGTTCGGCACCGTCGCGGTCCGGTCTAAAGGGGTGGGGTGCTTTTACATTAGGTATAACACCCCAGTCACCTACGAACCTGAGAATAATATCTATTCTATGGTGTATATAGGCCAAGTTTGTCCTTTACCATCGTTAGCACTGTGCTTTTTCGCTGCATTTTGCCATAAAAAATATGAAAAAAGCTACTAGAGGGCTCAGCGTTTAAACGCTATTTGACATCTTTATTCTGTTTAAAAACATAAGTTACTTGCAATTCTGTATTTATGAAAACAGTAGAAATGTGATTTAAGATAACAAAACATACTTAAATTTAGTTTATTTATTTTGGAACTATAATTACCAATATCTTTACGAATCATGACGTGATTTTTTTAAACTTGCACTGATTGCCAGAGTATGTCATTATTTTATCCTTGATAGGGGATCAAAACACGACCGGATTTATCACCTGAAGATGTAAAACAGTTATGAAATCGTTGCCAACGAGTCAAAAGTTGTATTGCAAAAATAGTCGTCACTTCGATCAACTGTAAAAATCAATGATAGGAAATGCATTTTGTTAGTTTTAGTCATCAACTATTTAGGTACTACTTACAACAAAAAGTAAACACTCGTTGAACACAAGTTTTACTAAACGCTGTCTAAAATTAGATTCTCATCCAATAACGTGCTGCTACGTCATCCACGTGTAGCTTGTTGATTGGATTTTGAATTTCAATTGTAGACCGAGTTTCGTTAAACAGGAATCTAATTTTTTTTTTGTGTTAAGGTTATTTATTAACATTTTCTGCTTATGAACTATACAATAAAAATAATGCATTTTGTAATACTTGCACAATTCACCTAACATCACTTCCAAGGGACGGCGATACACCTGTATCATCTATATTCTATGTTGTCTATAGACCGCCACTGTTTCTGTTTACCATCGAGACCCATATGTTTGCTGACCTTTCACATAATAAATCGTCCAGCCTCGATTTCTAAATTACGTATTGATTGCAATTTTTTGTCAGTAAAATCGAAGACGTGGTTTTAAGCTATTTTTGAATGACTTTAAAGTTTACTCTAAGGTGATGATGCAACCATCATTTTTTTATGGTATTGGAAGGCAAACAAGCAAGCAAATATCTGGATGGTAAAAAAATCACTCCGCCTAGAGACATCGAAGCTGGTAATGGTGCGTTGCCAATCTGAGGCCCGGATCGACCTCGAGCAAAAGGAAGTTTACCGGCTACCTTACCCTCCGAACTGTAACATTTCAACGGCAAGCACTAACAGAAATAGGTAAGGTGGCGTCTCGCCCGGATTATTAGTACTAAGTCGCTGCGAAACTCTACCACATACTAGGATGTCACTGGTGCTAGTGACGTTAAGCCTCTGCTCGTCTTTTACGAGCTACCTGGCAGGAAGGCAGATGGTCTATTTAGCAAAGGAGCCTGGACCAATACGTGGAGTATGTACTGACTGTATCACTCAATTCATCAATTCGTATCGTCCCCTTTACCTTCACTAACCCTGTTACTGAAACTTTTATTTAAAGCTGTCAAATTTATTTTAATTTGGATTATTTAAAATATTACTAACTTTTTCAGCCAATTATTAATTACATAATAAGGAACACCCCGGAAGCGTCGGAACGGACTATTTGTGGTCTAATTTTACAAACTGTTGGTAATCCTAATGTATGCGTCATCGACGATTCGAGATTCGAGTGGTCAGTTGAGTTACCTGAACCTCTTGAAGATGTTGGAAACCTGGAGGTAAGCAAAATATTATGTCACGTGCTAGTGTTCTATATGGTCAATGAAATCCTTGGTTCACACTAAAGTAATAGACAGAGTCACTTCTACCGTTAGTACCTATACAACTACTTACAAGTTACACACGCGCTAGTGTCATTCATTTACCGTATCACTAAACACAATCGACAAAACCAAATCACTAAGCTATATCACTGTTTGAATTTTTGATATGGCGTACAAACACTATTTAAGCATCTTTTAACTTGTCTTGATTGTTTAATATGGTAATCATAAAGACTGAGTCTTTAAATATAAATACATATACAGAAAAAAACTACAATATCAAGTATTTACAGAAAACAAATGATTCATCTGACTAGCATAGACCACTTACTCAGAATCATTTTTACACTGATTTGGTATCTATAAAGTTCACTTCAGTATGAATTAAAATTTTTCTTTACAAAATTTAGAAATTTAATTTAATTGCGACAGTTAACAGCCTTGGTTTTGACCCAGTTTTGTTGCCAAAGGCCAAAAAGGGAACCCTTATATATTCGTCATGTCTGTCACTCTGTCCGTCCTTATGTCACAGCCACTATTTAAGAATATGCTTTTGCAACATTAAGATTTATGAGTACTGTACATACTTAATTACTATAATAATAGTAATTAAAGCCAATAATCCTAGCTAAGTAAGTACAAATCTTCGAATGAAGCATAGGAAGGAGGTACTTGTTGGGAGGTATTATATATTTGCTGTCAAAACCACAGGGTTGAAACGTTAAGCGTTTATGCAATAAAGGTTATGCTTCCAGCTTAGGTAGAACTGGGTATTTCGTCGTTAGTTCAGAAATAATATTTTTTTAAATGGGGTAGTTTACTGGAATGCTTTTGATTATAATGAGTTCCAGTAATTATTTTTAATTCTTTTCTGTTTGTTTGAGTTTCACAAAACAAATAGTTAGATAGGTACTAAACATTTTATAGTATAATCTACTTTTATAAAATAGATATATCAAGAGTTCGAATTAAAATCTCGTATTTGTGCTGTCAAATTTTGACAAGTAGTAACGGAGTAGTATATTATTATACTCTTTGAGAGTAATCGATTCAGGTAAAAGCAAAGGTGCGAAGTAAGATATTTTCTAAGACCAAATGTGTAATAATAAGAGACCACGTCGTTGGTTGAATGGCTAGCTTATACGCCTAACTACACTAACTAAACGCGAGGCTCGAGTTCGATTCCCGACGGGGGTAAGCATATGTGTAATAAACATTTAGGTGTTTGCATTTCCGGGTCTAGGTTAAATTTGTTCTGGTATCTATTTAGGTATTTCTATGTATTAGAATCGTTGACTAACACCCATAATACAAGCAAATAAGTTGCTTACTTTGGGGTTAGATTTAATTTGTGTCACTTGTCAAGGAATATTTATTATTATTATATTTTCAGGTTTCAAACACAAATTCAAAACCACTAACGATTGCACTAGTTACTGACGCTCACATTGATCCATATTACGAACCGTATGGAGTAGCAGATTGTGATGAACCAACGTGCTGTAGAAAAGGACAAACACCACGCCAGTATTCCTACGAGACACATATGGACGAAATGGATAAATTGCGCAGCGTCGTCGAAATAAATGATGAAGTCATGCTAGATTTGGATGTTTTGAAAACTGTTAAAAGGGTCCAGTTGGAATCTGTACCTGCTACTAATTCACCGCCAGCGGGATATTGGGGAGATTATAGGGATTGTGATTCTCCTGTCTGGGCATATGATGATCTTATTGAGAGAATGGCGTCCGCTCATAGGGTAAGATTTTTGTAGCAGAAATGTCTCAAAGTACTTACATATTATATTGAAAAACAAACAACCAGATAAATTTCTTGATGGTAAGAAATAGGTGCACGTTGCCGTTAGACACCAGAGCAGAAAATGTGTTTCTCTTAGTTACCAATAGAAGCGCTGTTCAAAGTTTTCATACAAGTAATTTACAGAGACGGTAGCGAGTATAAGCCGTAAACACATGGTAAGAGATTATAGATAAGACAAGACATATACATAGACATAGACATATAGAATAGAGACAAGGTTCGGAGATAATAACATAAGCACAGTAAAACTATTTAAGTACACTAAAATTAAGTATTTTCCTCAATTTACCTAGGATTCCACATCAGAACCAGAATTTCTAGCAAGGGGACAAATAAAAAAAGGTTTTTTTTGAAATCAGTTCAGATATGGCTGAGAAATCGATTAACATGCTTTATACTTACATAAAAAAATGTAGCCTGCACATTTTTTTAAGTCATTCAAAGTTGGAATTTTTTCACCTTGTGTTTTTATGTGATAGGTCAGAGAGTAAGCGTAAGGGTCTTCTATAAACAGCATATATGTTTCAGGTGTGTCGCTATTCGGCGGCCGAGATCTTAGGCCAATTATGCAAGTCTACCCTCCGTACCGGAAAATGACAGTAGCGCAGTAATTAGATGCTGGGACTTTAAGCGTCCCTTATACGTTTACTGGCTACCCTACCCTCCAAACTGACAATTAGACTAGATTTCAGGCACCGAATGTTAGCCACCGGGATGATAATGATAATAAAAAAAAATCTATGACAGTATACTGTATGAGATGACATCTTATTAGTGCTTCTACTTAAAAGCAATGTTTATTTAGAAGTTCCTGTTTGACTAAATATCGTAAAAACGCAGTTTATTTTAGGATATAGACATCGTCTACTACTTAGGTGATAGTATTGATCACCATGTCTGGGAGACCACTTACGAAATGATCAACGATGTTAACTTGCATGTTATTGATAAGATGAGAAATACTTTCGGAGATGACATTTTAATATTACCTGTCATTGGGAACCACGAGTCACAACCAACTAATCAGTAAGTTTTTTTTTTAAGATATTGGAAGGCAAACAAGCAGATGGATTTCCTGATGGTAAGAAATTCGTGACGCCTTGAGACACTAAAGGTGGTGGTGCGAAGCCGGGATGTTAGGCTCCAGCAAAAGTAAGTTTATCTACCTTACCCTCCGAACTGCACACGTCAACGGCAAGCGCTGACGTTATAGCGGCTGGAATAGGTAAGGCGATAGTACCAAGGAGCCCGGACCAACAGGGGCAAAAAATGTATAATAAGAACTTGTTAAAAGTAATTTAAAAAAAACGTTAGGTGTATTTTATGGATGGATTTAAATCACAGATACAGATTTTTTTTCGTGTGGAAGTGGCGGGTTATATGAGACTCGTACTCACGAAAACCACACGGTGTCCTCTCCTTCGCCAGGTACCGGATTGTTTTGGCGGGAGACGTCACCATAAACACTTTTTCCTAATTTATATGTTATCTGTGTTTCGGATAAAGTAGTAATAAAGTTAGTAATGTTTAAAATGCTAGAGAGACTTCGTCACCATGATCCATCCATACAAGTAACATAATCGCTTCGTAATATTTTTTTACAAATAATATGATAATGCAATTCGTGAATCCATACTAATATTATAAATGCAAAAATCTGTCTGTTATTCTTTCATGACTAAACAAATAAACCGATTTTGACTAAATTTTGTATGCATAGACACACGGTCAAAAACACATGCAAATGCAATGACGTAATGCTTTGCGTAAGTAGTGAATGCTTTTGTACCTAGAACATATCAGAAGCACGTAGTACCTAGATCCCTAAATTTTCATAGACAATAAGAAATACCACGTAGAGGTAATTATAAGATGACTTCCCAAGTAGGTTCAACTGTGCTCAAATTTCTAAAAAGTAATTATTCCTATTTTTCAAAACATTCACAGATTTGCACCAAGTTACGTGGTAGGAGAATATGTAAATACAACTTGGTTGTACGAGGCTTTAGCGAAAAAATGGAGTTTCTACTTAACTGAAGAGGCCAAAGAAACGGTTCGTGACCGTGGCGAGTATTCAATGCTGATCAGACCTGGTCTACGAGTCATATCATTGAATAATAACGTTGCTTATCGCTGGAATTGGTAAGCTGCTGCTATAACTTATCTATATGTGATGCCAAAACTTTGGACCCCTTTTTATGATAATTGTGAGAACGGAGGAGTGTGAAATTTGGCACACTTATAGTTTATGTGTAGGAGAAGTGCAGAACGCTAATATATTTCAATAATAATGCTTATAAAGTACATTAAATCAATAAATAAAACATTACCCACACTACCATGCATTTGACACACATAAACAAATATATTGATGATAACGATAAAAGATCACAGATGGCGCACTAAAAGGTTTGGAAACAAAGTAGTTGGTCTTGAGAAATGAAGATGGCTTTCTTATCAACAAGATATTAAAATTTATTATGGTCGACTTTCGACCAATGGGCGACCACTAGTACTAATTAACGTACTTTGCGGTTGAGTAATCACCTCTGTGGTCTGGTGTTGGCTACATAAGGTCTCGGGTTTAATGCCCAGGTCGGGCAATTAAAAATGTGTTTTTTCAACTTTTTAATAAAAGCAACGCTAGCTCGTGATTGGATATCAAGCAGCTCTTTCAACAAGTTGTGCTTTGTGGTTTGTCTTTCTGTGTGTCTCTTTATTATTTTGCATTTAAAAAAAAAATATAAAATTCAATGTAAACATTATTTATTGTTAATTACAACTTTACAGGTGGGTGACGTACGATCCTTTAGACGCCAAACGGCACCTGGATTGGTTGATAGAGGAATTATATAAAGCTGAACTAGCTGGAGAGAAAGTACACATACTGAGCCACATACCACCAGGAGTACATGACTTCACCAGAACGTGGACTAGAGAGTATAATAGAATTGTGAATAGGTAAGCATTAAAATATGTAAATTAAGCACATTAAAACTGCAAAAAAATAATCATATAATCTTAGATCCAGACCTGGTGACAATGGGCCTTTGAAAGTATTCTTCTCAAATATTTTTTTATTCAAAGATTTTTTTTTAAATTATGGAGAAATCGAATAATATACTTACATAAAATATATAGGTATATGAGCTAAACATAAAACCGCCTTCTTTTTTCAAAGTCGATTAAAACAGTAGTGTTTACTCTACAAAAACGTATATGTCGTAATACATGACCATCAAATATGATAGCTAATTAATATGACATCAATTATTTTCTATGCACCTCCCTAATAAGATCACATCCGTATCTACTAATATTAGAATGCGAAAGTCTGTCTCTATGTCACGCTTCCGCGGCCAAACCGCTAAACCAATTTCGTTGAAATTTGACATGCGTGTTACATGTAGTTAAACACCCGAAATCAAACATAGGTTACTTTTTTTTCAAAAAAAAAGTAATTTTGTATGAAAATCGTAACTTTTCTCCGCTAACGAAGCTGCAAGTAAACAGCTAGTATTAAATGTGCCCAGTGGATACAATTTTTTAATATTTTGCAATATTTTTGTACCTACAAGTAAATAAATAGAACTAACTTGAACATTGTTTAAGATTTTCTTCGACGATAGCAGCAGAATTCACTGGCCATACTCATTCGGACGAATTCAAGATATTCTACAGTGACGATGGTACGCCCATCAACATGGCATGGGGTGCTGGCAGTGGCACTTCATATGCCAACTACAACCTCAATTATAAAATTGCCACCTTCGATCCTAGCACATTCGTAAGTTCATTTTTACTACTCATAATTGGATGCTAATATGTGGTGCACCGACAAAAAGCCAAATTGGTGACTTTTAAAGTGGAAACATAGGTACATATCATACATACCGTCCGCGGACGCTTTCAGCGGACACGAACATTCAGCTTGCCACATGTTTTGGACGTCCGAACGCTCAAGGCCACGTCCACGACTTACGTCCGATAGTTTGCTAGGCTCAGCCTAAGAGCTCACGGAGCGGTTTTTGCCCGGGCCCGCGGCGGTTCTGTAGAATGTAGAATTATATGCAAAAAGTAAGAGCACAATTCGCGACGCGTTTTACACCCGCGGTTGATTGCGGTTCCGGTAGCGGTCGCCCGTCCGTGGAAAATTTTGCGAAGCGATGATTTGAACCGCGACGGCTGTGTGACCGTGCAAATTAGCAGTCTCGTGACTTTTGAAATAAGACCACATCTCCGCAACTGCCGCGGGCGCGGGTAAACACCGCTCCATGAGTTCTTACGCTAAGTGTACTTTCATTATTTAGATCGCGGCTGTCAGCCGCTCGATAGTATGTTCCCAGCTTTAACCTTTAAGTGTAAGCTATTTTTAATTTATCTGACTTAAAACCATAGAATATTTAACATTCTTTTTGTTTAATGTTTAGTCAACGTGTTTAATACACAAGACACTATCGTGATATACTACACCCATTTGCCTCTTTGATGTGAAACATCTATAGCCCCACGTAAAACCGATTTCTGGCGTGGCGAGTGGCGACGCCTGCCGTGGTATATATATATGTCGGAGATAATATCACATACGCGGGCCGAACGGGAACCACGGGACTAGTAGGCCGAGAGCTCACAACTTTAGGGTAGTTAGTAAATAATTCAGAAATATCAAAACAAAGCCGTAAACCTGATCTAGTCATACAACCAGATCGTAAACCTCATCATAATTATGAACAATAGAGTAGCTACGTAATTACTCACTACACTGTTAACAAACATAACCATAATTACGCACAAACAACTATAGCGTACACCCATTTGTTACTAAACAAACCATCAAACATTGGAGTAAGCCTGTTACTATGACAACACTACGTAAACACGTCACGATGTTCGTGCTTACGCAAACACCAAACCCACGAAGGGGAAAGGGGCCCCCGTCCCCGCCCCTCTTACGTGAGTGCCGACCGAATAATGCATCCCCCGGACGACCCATATCCTGGGCCCCAAGATCCCAATTGAATTAACAATTGCGACCTATAATG
>NJDC01002812.1:0-27886 GCA_002245475.1 Calephelis virginiensis | reverse complement strand
GTACTTATAGTACTAATATACTTATAGTAATATTTTATAAAATATTGCACCATTCTTTATGGAATTGAAAGAAATCAGTGAAAAATTTTATCGTTAGGGCTGTATACTGTACCGTAAGTCAGTATAACCTTTATGTCACGTCTAAAGGTTCAATTTACTTGCTTTGTGTACGACAGAGTCTTCTGTACCTTAGTGGTACTATTACTTATTCTGTGGTATTAGAGCCTTGCCAGCCTGACGTGATGCTAATTTTCTTACGTAAGAACACTGGCACCGACGTTATGTCTTTCTCAAAACAATTGCAAGTTTTTCATATTGTCCTATCACGTGCACAAGCTTCGCCACAGTTTCGCCTGCTCCGGTAGGTTTGTACACTGAATACCGTGCATGTGATTGGGAGAATGATATCACGTACTAACCCCACGGTGCCTTTTCCACTCTTTTCGACTTGCATAAAATTTTGGTTGGTCAAGCCTGGTCTGCGGGTACTTGTATGTGCGACTTATCTGGCGTCCAGTGTTAATGCCGTAGTACCTAGAGGCTAAGTTAATCGTGTTAACGTACTCACGCAAGAGTATGAGACTAACTATTCACTAAGCATAATTTTGATAGACGTTAAGATTTTCTCTAAAATCTTTGGGTATATTTATAACTGATTGTATTTTCCTATTCAACAGCCATACTTTTGTTATTTTTTTTCACTATTTGCTACTGACACATTTAGTTTGGATAGCATTGAATAAATATTGAGATTAAACAAACAAAATGTCCCGGGACAAATGACATAAATTGATGTAACAACTTAGTAAGCAAATTACATGTTTGTGTTATGGGTGTTAGATAACGATACCAGTATAAAATTAATAATCACTCAGACCCGAAATTATATCTACACCATCATTTATGTTCATGACACAAATGCCTGCCTCCGTCGGGAATCGAACGCGAGCCTCGCGGTTGGTCGGTGAATTTAGGCGTGTACGCTAAACTCTAGACCAACGAAGTGGTCAATTATTAAATCTAAAATGACGTGATTCTAAAGATGGCGGGTTAATTATTCTTATAAACTTTGGTGATTTAGGTGATGACTGTAGGGTTTGTTTATACAGAAAAAATAAATGACGTTACTTGTTATCTACGATGCTGTATACAGTTACATTTTGGAATAACTGCTGTATGCAACTACATTTTGCTATAACTGCTGTATGCAGTTACATTTTGCAATAACTAAGGTGCAATTTTTGAATTATCACTGAGTCGATACCGATATTGATTTATTTTTATGTGAGACTATGGCGAGTTTGGACATCGCGTAAGAGTTTAAAGTATCATGCCCATCACCTTGATGCGTGGCAGTCTACAACTGTGCGATTCCGAAGACATTTCTTAACCCGCACAACACCTTTGTGGAATCAGTTACCGTGGGCAAGATTCCCAAACAAATATGACTTAGAAACCTTCAAGAAAAGAGCGTACTCATTCTTTCAAGGTCGGCAATGCATCTGTGATAATCCTGGTGTTGCGGATGTCTGTGGGCGCGGTGATCACTTTCCAACAGGTGACCCACTTGCTGGTTTGCCTCTTCTTGTATAAAAAAGTCCTTGACTGTCCCGATAATAAGCGACATCTTTATTGGTTGTTTTAATATTACTAAATTATGTCATAAATTTCCAGGAACCACTTAACATCGTTAACTACATTTACAACTTGACCGAAGCTAATCTGACACCACATCGTAGACCACATTGGTTCCAATTATACGATATCAAAAATAGTTTCGGTCTTCAAGATTTATCTGCATCGTCAATGGACGATTTGGTCCATAGAATGGTGACTTATGAAAGATATTTATTGGACTTTTATTCAGCATTCTATTCTAAATTAAGTGACACTAGGTGGCCATATTGTAATGATAACTGCAAGATCGATAATTTGTGTAAAACTGTTGTAACAGTGCTGTGGGAGAGGCAAAAATGCGATGAACTTCGTGGTTTATTTTTTTCATAACTTTTTACGAAACAAAATAAAACGGCTGCTTGCTGCAAAGTTTAAGCCTGCCAAGATTCTTGTTTTTTATTTTGTATTACCACATTAAGCGAATTAAAAAAAAATCCTGAAAACAAAGGCTACTTTGCAGTTAATGTCGAGGCCATCAAATGTCCCGAAAGCTCCTATACATTGTGGCGTAATAGTCCTTTTGAAAAAAAAACTAACATTCTGTCTCAAAATTTCCCAATTATTTTTTTTATACTCACATCGCTCTGAAAAGTTAACAAAGAACTGTATTTGTAGACTAGATCTGGATGTGAGAAAAAGCTAATTTAAATAATGTACCAATTTACACACACAACACACTCTGCCCAATCAAGAACTGTAGGCAAACAAAAAGTCCTTGCAAAGGTAGACTTGCAATTCCCTCGCATTTTACTTAGGCTCCGCTTCACCTCAACCAGATCCGCCAGACTTTTTTTTTTGAAAATGACAAATGTGTTACCAACGGTTTTCACAACCTCACCGGGCTTTTCTACCCGAGACGCCAGGACATGCCCTTTCAATATAGGGGTGACTAGCTAATCAGCTGAGTCTGTATGGAGTCAGACGAAACTGCCGCCCACATCATCATCAAATGCAAGGGTGTTACAAAATAACGGGTCAAGTTTTACCACCCAAGGCCTTCACCAACATTAAGTACTTGTTGGGTTTCCTAGAAGAGCTGGATTGGGAGTAGAGGCAATAAGACCTCTTGACGCAAAGTAGGCGACATTCATCAAGTTGCGGAGAATAAAGAAGAAGGCTGAGACTGTATTTATTTTTTTATTTAATAATCTTAATAAATAACTATCACTAATGATCAACTATGCTTAGCCATTGTATTGGAGGTTTCCATTTTAAGTCTTGACTAGGGATTTTATCAAGAATAGACATCTGAAAAAAAAATGTATTGTTATTAAATATTCAATGATTTAAAAGTAAAGTATTAAATATTCAATGAGATAAAAGTAAATGGTAACATTACGGACCTAATCCCAACACATGTAAAAAAACATATTGTAAATATCGTGTTTCTAGCATGGACATTAGTGAAACAAATACAAGATTGTATGTAACAAATACCAAAATAAATTAAATATTAAATAAATTATAAACATCAAACTCAGAAATAAATATATCTATGTTCAAAACACAATTATATAAAGTTTATTAGTGTCTATGCTTCTCCTGACACCAACAAGGCTATTGTTTCATCAACAGAGACTACATGAGGCCTTTGGACCAAGTTATGCCAAAATGTACCAACTGCATAAAGTTGAATATGGCATCTAAAGTTAGGTTTGTAATTACAAGTCGTTCTACTATCTTTATTAATAAAAATATTTTAAGACCTATACCGATGATAATAATTTGGTATTTATTTAAATTATTAAGGGTTCACCACATGTTTTTCCAAAAACTGAATCATCAAATCACAAAAAAAATTATCCATCATTTCAGCAGTATTGTTTTAGACTTAGTCCTTATGTGTGGCTTGGTTTATAGATATATTTTTTGTTTTTGCTGAGTAGTAATGTAGCACATTCAGTTTGGTGGTGGTAACTAAATTTTTGACAATTTGTGGGTTGTTATGTTTTGGCATAACTTGGTCCATTTTAAAATTCTCTGTTATAAGAATAAAAGATATAATTTTGAAATGGTGACGTCCACATGTGGTGCCCTAGTCTATTAATATGTTATTATTGGACTTGTTTCAAAACAGTATATTAGAAAATAAATTAAGAAAAAGTGGGAAAAGTAATACAAATAGGATTATTAACAGAGTGATGAAATAGTAATATCTGGTTAACAAATAAAGAATATAAAGTAAGTATGAAATACATATAAAGTAAGTATGAAATACATACTTGATGTCTAATAAAATGTACTATCCGTTCAACATGCTCTACTTTGGTGTCACTTGATAATGAATAAAACCTCCTCCAAATGGCTGCTGCCAATACTTTATCTTCATCTATACCTTCATCATATGCTACTAATGCAGCTTGAAACTGTTCAGACAATTCTGACACCTGCTTTCTGGCTATGGTTGGATTTGCACCCTGAAAATATGAAGAAAACAAATAATCTCCTTAATATTATCTAGCTGAACACAAAAACCTATAACTTTGTTTCTTCTGAACATATTTTGAAATAAAAACAAGTCACTTGGGCAGTTTTATTGAGGTATTTATCCCTCTACAGCTGAAATGATTTCTTTGTTATTTTCCAGTCACACGTATTTTTTTATTTACATATAGATTGGTTAGATTTTAAAGCAAAAGTCTGTAAACAATTTATTATATTTACCTCTAATAGTTTTATTCTATTTGCTACATCTGCCCAAAGCGCTTCTATAATGCAGTTTCTAACGAAATGTCCATCCCCTTTGACATACTTGCTTGTGTTGCTTGCTGTTGAGGTAACATCTTCTGCCATATAGCGTACCATTAGAAGCCAAACATGCAACTCTGTCACTATAAACCATGATGCAAATGTATCAGGAAGCTCTAATTCCTTAAACCACTGTTCAAATTCAACCTTTTCTGGCACACTTTCATAAAGGAAGTATCCAGTCAGTTTTAGACGCTATAATAAACCAAACAAAAAATTATTATAATTTAATTTCAAATATAATTTAATATGCCAATAAAATATATAATTGAGTTTAATTTTTTTATTCATAAAAATACTATTCATGAACATGCAGACAACTGAAATAAAACTGATAACTCTTGCTGTCTTATTAATAAACAAAGTCCTAAGTAGTCCAATGTTTAAGTTGAAATAATCTTTATTACACTGTAATATGGAGTATAATATCAAGCAAAACATTTGAATACTATAGTCTATTTTTGTAAATGATACTACAACAGATATTACTCTAACTATACCTACTATAGTACTAGTTCTATCCCACATCATGTACCAAGAGCACAAAATTCAAACCCATGTCTAAAAAAGAACAATATTGACAGCAGAAGTACTGTAATTTTTGGTAAGCAGATACAGTATTTAACTATACTTATCTAGATTGTACATACTATTTTGCCTTTACATAATATTATGTAAGTAAGCATTTAAGGGTCAAGTCAGACTTACACTTAATTAACTTTATTTGTAAAAAAATCACAAACGGCATCTTAAAGATTGGACAGATAAGAAAATGTTACAAATAACAGAATTCCCTGTTTTTCTCATCTCTACATAATTAAGCTTTCTTTCGGGAGATAGTGTAATTTTTTTTATTTAAAATAACACTTACTGTTCTCGTTTGATCCATCCATCCCACAGCTTTCATGAACTTTTTAACATAACTTTCTTCTATAGCCACTGTTCCTTGTTCCCTAATATGGGATTTTCTTATTCCTACAGTGACGTAAATTGGTCTTGCATAATAAATTTTATTAAACAATATCCCAGGACGCAAGGTAGCCTAAAACGCATTTTTATTTAATTCATAAATCCCGTTAATCTTATTTACTAAATATTTTTATATCTTGCTATGGTTACCTTTTGCAATACGCTTCGAAACATTTCAAATTATTTATTAGTATGTGTAGACATAAAAAAATACTTTATAGTTTAAACATTTAAACGTGATTTTTTGGTACTTTGTTTCTCTTATTAGTTATTTTTACCAAATAAAAAGTAATAATTAGTAATTGCACTTTGAATAAAAGCTCAATTACACCAAAACTAGTGTTTTTTTCTATATTCCAAAAAAAATAATTGGTAAGGTGGTTAATTGTCAAGTGTTATCTGTCATACGATATTTGTCAATATCAGCTGACATAAAAATCTGGTAACTACTTCTATTCCTTCTTCTTTCTGTTGACACTAGCATTTTTGCACTGTACACACCTAAAGTAATGCATTGACAACACAATTTTCGCTATCAATACCAACGTAATTTGAAAGTCCTTGTGATTTTTTGATACGATCAGTATTTGAGCTTTTATTTTAGATCAAAGTTGTTTTATTCACTAAAGTATGTTCTACTTTATATACTAATAAATAATTGTTTGTTGATTATAATATTAGTTGTTTGCCCCCGAACTGAGACCTCGCGAGGAACCAATAGATCCTTGTATGAATCCAACATTCCGTCATTAACCATTGCTTTGATACGAGTATGGTAACAAAGTTTTTCAGTGAAGCAATCGAATGAGGCTTTGGAATAGTACGTAAATAATGACATACATAACATTACTTTGCTATAGGGAGTTCAAACATACTGTTGATTTTCCAATTTTAACTCCTATCGTTAAATAGAAATATATTAAGTGTTCTATTAAAAAATGAAAATAAACTGAGTAAACGAAATTTACCACTTCAACGAAAAACACTATCTAAAATTATAAATTCGGACATATTAGTGGATTTGGAGAAGAGCATAATAAAAAATACACAACTTTTTTGCATTATAGTTACGCGATTAATCACCCAATAATGGATTAATTTTGATGATTCTTATCATTTGAAGATGTGAAGCTAATTTTCTTCAGTATCACAAAGTGATATAATGATCGTCACAAATAACACCACTGATGAAAATTTATACAGTTTAACTTAAAACTACTGGTGGTTTTTCATAATGATAGGTGGGCCCATCTTGAAATCATTAGCTATATGTCGAAATTCGAAAAAAAAATCATGAAATCACGACGAAGTCATGAAATAATTAAAGGTAATTTTTTTTACAAATACTTAAACATTTATGTCGGCTAATATGAAGAAAAGAAACGAAGCAGTTGGTAACTTGTATTACTTTAAAATATTTAAATAATAAACCTACTTTTATCTAGGTATTTGATTGATTTGATATTGAAGTCGTAAAAGTTATAGCTAATTACAACAAAAAATTAGTTAACATCACGAAGCATGAAAATGTAGGTACACTAAGAAACAAGCTTTATTTTATTACACAAAAGAATAAAATGTAAATGATCAGAAGTTGAGCATATGATAATATGTATTTAAAAAGTATGTATTTAAAAACCAATATTTTTTTTTTAAAAAATTTCAATGTTGCTAGTTGAAAAAAACATAAAAGTTATCAAAGAGTTTGAGGTTACATAATTTTACTTTGCAGGCCCCTATTTTCTCGTGTCCGTCTTGTCTAATTTACAAAAAATGTTAGGGGCCGTGAGTAAAGTTGGGAGCGGCTTTTTAGCTGCCAAAGCCGTAGCTGAAAAAGCTTTATCGGAATGTGGCAAGATCGTAGCTGTATCAGCTGGAAACAGAAGAGATTATGCGGCGAAGGCAGCAGGCAAAGGGCAAGGTAAGGTAGTGGCAGTCATCGGTGCCGTTGTGGACGTACAGTTCGAAGATAATCTACCTCCCATTCTAAATGCCCTCGAAGTACAAAACCGCCAACCACGATTGGTACTGGAAGTCGCTCAACATTTGGGTGAGAACACCGTACGAACGATTGCCATGGACGGTACTGAAGGTTTGGTTCGAGGACAACCCGTACTCGACTCGGGATCCCCCATCCGTATTCCCGTTGGAGCAGAAACTCTCGGCCGTATCATCAACGTCATTGGTGAGCCCATCGACGAGCGCGGCCCAATCCCTACCGACAAAACAGCAGCTATCCATGCTGAAGCTCCTGAATTCGTCGACATGTCGGTACAACAAGAAATTTTGGTAACAGGTATCAAAGTCGTTGATTTACTGGCTCCCTACGCCAAGGGTGGTAAGATCGGTCTGTTTGGTGGTGCAGGTGTAGGTAAAACTGTACTTATCATGGAACTGATTAACAATGTTGCTAAGGCTCATGGTGGTTATTCAGTATTTGCTGGAGTAGGAGAGCGCACTCGTGAAGGTAATGACTTGTATCACGAAATGATTGAGTCTGGTGTAATCTCCCTGAAGGACAAGACTTCCAAGGTAGCTCTGGTATATGGTCAGATGAATGAGCCCCCTGGTGCCCGTGCCCGTGTAGCTCTCACTGGATTGACAGTTGCTGAATATTTCCGTGACCAAGAAGGTCAAGATGTGCTGCTTTTCATTGACAACATTTTCCGTTTCACCCAAGCTGGTTCAGAAGTATCAGCCTTGCTGGGTCGTATCCCATCTGCTGTAGGCTACCAACCAACTTTGGCTACTGACATGGGTACTATGCAGGAACGTATTACAACCACCAAAAAAGGTTCCATTACCTCTGTGCAAGCTATTTATGTGCCTGCTGATGACTTGACAGATCCTGCCCCTGCAACAACCTTTGCTCACTTGGACGCCACCACTGTGTTATCACGAGCTATTGCTGAGTTGGGTATCTACCCAGCTGTGGACCCTCTTGACTCCACTTCCCGTATCATGGACCCTAACATTATTGGGGCTGAACACTACAATGTTGCCCGTGGTGTACAGAAGATTTTACAAGACTACAAATCACTTCAAGATATCATTGCTATCCTTGGTATGGATGAATTGTCTGAGGAAGATAAGCTGACTGTAGCCCGTGCACGTAAAATCCAAAGGTTCCTCTCACAACCCTTCCAAGTAGCTGAGGTGTTTACTGGCCATGCTGGAAAATTAGTACCTCTTGAGGAGACCATCAAGGGATTCTCAAAGATCCTGCAAGGTGAATATGATCATCTCCCAGAAGTAGCATTTTACATGGTTGGTCCTATCGAAGAAGTTGTAGCGAAAGCAGAAACTCTAGCAAAGAATGCGTAATCATCCTTGTAAGAAATATCTAATGTTGTAATAATGGTTCATAAATAAATTTAGTTATATTTAAAGTTTGGTTTTCTTTTAACTTTTCGTTTATAATTCTACCTTAATGATATTTAAAACATGAAAAAAAGTTTCGTTTTTAAAAATGTGGCCAGCATTAGCCTATACTAATTGGTTTGAAATAATATGCCTTTAGTTGGTTGTGACATGACGCATATCCTGCAGCTGTGCCACATAGGTTGTACAGGTGAAGTGGAATATTAAAAATAATTTCATCAACTTATTAATCATTTTAGTTTTAAGATATCAGAAAGAGAACTAACATAGATTTTTTAATGGTAATAAATTAATTACTTCTTGAGATTATAAACTCGGACATGTAAACTAGAGCCACACTCAGTTTTCTTCAGTCATAGTCTAAGACATATTTTCAGTACCTAATCGGGGAATTTATTTTTCAAATGCCAATGAAAACTTGACTATTAGTAAATAGTACTATTGATTGATTTTTGAGGAAACATTTTGTTTACACCTTAAAAAATTTACATCACTTCAGAACAATGTATTTCAAATATTTTATAAGTCAAAGTTGCTATTGATTACTTAGCCGCAAAATATTTTTATTAAAACTTTTTATTCATGAAGTAGATATATTTATTTAATTGGAACCACGATCAAGTTATTTTATTTTGCATTTATTGATACAAAGGTACCTGTAAAAAAATAGCAAATTTGACTTTCCTGCCCTTGAAAACCGCGAGATTTTGAAAATAGAGTGAGCGCACGTATCTAAAACTCGTACGAATCAATTGTGCCCTCCGCTGGAATGCAACCCTTCTCCCGCTGCTGATAGCATTTTGTTACCGTTAGAAAACCGATATTTTACCCAACATATAATAATAAAAAATATAAATAATGACAAAGACGTCACAGCGCGGTTAATTCGTAGGGTCGTTCTTACTATTTGATAATAAAATTGCTAGACAACGTAAATTGCAAGTTTTATCAGCCAGTGTGTATGCCTCGATGAAAAGGGTTCTTAATCAACGGTCTAAGGTTATTAATCCCTGGTAGTAGTAGTAAGAACTAAGAACAACTTTATTTAAAAGTCAATTGCTGTTTCTTTAATCTCGCTGAAACTCAAGAAAGGCTGAAGTCGGAACTGATTTGGCTAATTTTGGTTTTAAATTATTTGTTCAAGTCCAATGAAGGTTTAAAAGATAAGAAAAAAGGGCGGACTAGGAAAAATTTTTCATTTCTTCCCATACTAACCGAACGGATGGGACGAAGTTCGCCGATATAGCTAATTATTACTACAATAAACATTATTATTAATGTCCCAAAGAAGTCAAACAGATAAAATTTAATAATTTTCGGAGCATAAGGATTATTAATTTATTTACGTAATAAACGCTGCACCACATGCAGTTACGGATTTACGTAACTTCCCATCTTGAACATATTTTTTTAAATAACAATTTTGACTTGGTATTTCCAATTTCAATCTTAATATAACCTACTTTTAATAAAAGCCGTAATTCATAAATATTAATTAAGTGTGAATTTTATTATTAGATATACATAACTATATTTATATTAGTTAGAGTAATGAAAAAAAATTACTAACGTGCAAAAATGGAGGTAATGCACGTGAAATCGCATTTAATTACAAGTAAAATAGATTTATCTTCAGTGCAAAAGGTAACCGTGCAGACGTATTTTCTAACAATAAGCATGTAATTTTGTCACTAGCGAAATGCTAGGTAAATTCATCCAACTAGAAATGGCCACAGTGTTAGTTACAAAACTAATCTTGCTCACCTTACCAGTAGGTCGGCAGTTTACCTATATACTTGAAAGGTAAAAAACGAATATATTGGCATTATTTGTCGTAGGCTTCATTCAGATGATAAGCGTCGAGCTGACTCGCTTATCATGGCCTAGCATCTGGAAATTATATTTTCTGGTTCGTAGTTGTAGGTACTTGTTTTTATAAATGGAAAGATGTTTTTACTGATGTTAAAAAATACACTTCACCTATAGACACCAAAGTTTCGTTGCCAACCTGAAGTTGGAATGTTAAGATTATTGGCTAGTTTATTGACTATTGTCCACAGTAAATTTGCCTGGGCGTTATTGAAGAATATAGGCCATTCTTCAATGAGACCCTGTACCCCTTGGGGTTGGGGCTTAGACCCACACGGATAATTACTTCACAGGACATTGATGAGATTTCCTACAATATGATGTCGGAAATAAATACTACAACACATAATTGCAAGTTTTTATTTATAGTAATATCTGAGAATAAGCTGTGTGAACTGTACAAATATGAACTTAAATATACTTCTTAATTAATTAAATTCTAAGAACTCCTTCAACTAACTTTTTTTTCCACATCAGTGCACATTTCATTAGGCTGTATTTTTTTTTGTTCGTCTACATTATTCTCATTACTACTTACATTATTAATTTCAATATTATCTTCTATTGGTTTCGCCGCTGTAGCAGAATTTACATTTATACTAACATTACTGACACTAGGTAAAGTTCGAGGTACTGTACAATCAATTTTAGGAACTGGCACAACCTTAATTTGATCCGGTTTTTTATCTTCAATAGCAGCTATAGTTTTAATTGGTTCCTTTAGTTTGATTGTTGGAAATTTTATTGGTGTATTAAGTGTTTGTTTTCCATCTTTCCCTCTATTTATAGGTTTTATCACCAGAATTTTAGTTTTCATTCCAGCTTTGCTGAAATCTGTTAAATTTTTCTTAATCAAAGGATTTTGAATTACTTCTAAGCCTTGGCGGAAGTTTATAGGAAGTACAGGCTTATTTGCAACATCTGATGTAGTTGATTTATCTTTTTCAACAACAGGGACATTTTGAGGGACATTATTGCTTTTTTGAGGGACACCATCTTTTTGAGGAACAATATTTTTTTGAGGGATAATATCTTTCTGGGTCACAACAATCTCTTTTTGAGGTACTATTACTTCTTTTTTAAGAAGCACATCTTTTTTTAATACATCTTTGTTATTTTTGTCATCTAGAGTGTCGTTTGTCGTTTGTTTATTTGTGTCATCATTTACTTTATTGTTGTCAAGCTTATTTTTATATTCGTCGATGGTCTTTTTAATCATTTTATCATTTAAATTTTTGTTAATAAATTCTTGAACTGAAGGTTGCAATTTAGGCTCGGTTGACTTTGATTCTTTGCTAGGACTAGGGGTATTACTTTCAGTTGATTCATCTTTCTTTGGAGATATTCTAACTGGTTTAGGTAACAATGGTCTCGCAAATATGTTCGATAAACGGGAATCTCTAGAGCCACTAAAGCTTAAAGGAGGAAATTTATCGTTATTTTTAAAAAGACCTCTATTATTTTCCATGGTTTTACGAGACATTGTTGTTAAGGCACCGCAACATTCTTTATTAATTATATCATAAGTACTGTAAATATCTTGATTTGTTTTCTTTTTATTTTGAGTAATAGTTTTACTTGTGTTTTGAGAATCTCGATATCCTTGAGCTTCCATTTTTAATAAATTCGATAAATCATACTCGAAGTCTTCATTTTTAGGTTTTGTTTTCTTACGAACAGGCCTTCGCATAGCAACTGTTGAGATTTCTTTGATTTGACGTTTCAAGACCCTTTCATCAGTGTCGTCCATGTCAGATGAATTTTCTTCAAATGTTTTCGAGTTAGATGAAGAGTCATGTTCAATGATTTTGTTTTGTGGTTGTTCTTCTTTTGGATCGTCATCATCTTCTGAAAATAATAAAAAGAATATTGCGATTATAATTTTAATTTGTGAAAAAATGTGTAGTGTTAGTTTGGACTATATTATATTCTTAGTGACCAATCATATTTATAACTATACAGTTTATAAATTCCACATATATCCTATATATCCCCCAAGAAACTGCTGCTTTATTCCTGCAACAAAAGCCAATACTCGCTATTATAGTATCTTAGTTCGATGCCTAAAGTAGCCTATAAACTTAGCATGGGTATGTTGTTTATCATTAAAGGATAGTGTCGTAGTGATTAACATATATCATAAAAATCCCCTTCAATTTAGTCATGTGTTTCTAATACTCATGTTATTTTTTAATAATCATGAACCATATTTATAACTGAAAAACATTTAGCGTGCATGATATTTTAAATAAAGACACATACTAACAAAATCTGATAATAATTAGAACTTTAAAATTTTAATTACATTAGTCTGCTTACCATTTAGTACAGTTAATGGTTCCTTCTTTTTCTTTGCATTATTTTTTACTATATTAGCTTTACGTTTCCTTGAACCAACTTCTACAAGAGTACTACTAGACAAACTGTCATCTGACATTCTACTTGAATCGCTGGAACATCTACTAGGTCGCCTTGATTCTGGGCTTGGTTCATTTCTTTCATTACTCTCTTCAGCATTTTCTGAAAGTTCTGATGCTTCGGGACCATCGATAGCTTTTATTGTACTAAAATAAAAGTCTGTATCACCTTTGAGCTTGTGGACCGTCTTAATATGCTCAGGTAGGTTTTCAAAATAGTAATTTTTGAAATTGCACAATTTACAACCATAACGCAACCATTTATAATGACCAGCCATATGATCTAATAGTTCTTGTTTGTTAAAGTTACATTCTATATCACATATTTTACATTGTAATTTTTCTAGCTCTACATCTTGTTGCATTTTTTGCTTTAAGGCTTGCAGGTTGCTTTTTTCAGCTTGGTAGGCAAATGGCAGTCTGCTCACAAATTTGTTTTCGTCTGCTTTATCTTTTACAACGGTATCATCTTCTACAACTTGTTTCACACTACTTTCGATTACGCTCATTTCAGCTTCAACTAATTCGGGTTCATCGCTTTCTTGGCTATTCTTCAACAGAGAATTAGTAGTTGTCGCTTGTACTTCTTCTTCAGTTTTAATTTTGATTTCTGAAAATGTATATATTATTTTCTAATAAATATTGGAAACAATCACTTTGGTCTAGATACGTTATAGAAATAATTAGAAAGTGAAGGGTGGTCACTCTATGTCCATTTATCGAGAGTGCTACCATCATCTGCTCATTGGACATTTTACTGACCAATTTATTTGGTGTGATTCGTGGTCAGTTATGAAAGTTAAGCAAGCATAACCTATAAAAAATTCATTCGCTGTAAAAAAAATAGTGACGCCAATAACCCAGGAACGCTCATGATTATTCAGGTCGCCTCTGTGGTCTAGCGGTCCGGGTGTTGGACTTGACTGCATGAGGTCCCAGGTTCGAATCCCGGGTCGGCCAACACAAAGAAAGTTGGATTTTTCCAATTTTCTAATAAAAAATGTTGGTCAGGATTGGAAATGTGCCCGGTTGTCGATAGGCTTGCCACCTATCACATTGTGGGATTTAGTGTCTTCGGCTAGTCGTGGGTGCCTTGGTTGTACCTCTGCCTACCTCTTCGGGGATATGGGCGTGAAGATACTATTAAGTTAATGACGTCTTTATTGCTAGATATGAAGTTTACCGAAAGTGTCCTTAGGTACTATTTTCAAAGGTATATGTTTTGTTACCTCACGTTCATGAGGTCGTTAAGTTAACGAAACAACTGGTCCGTTCCCTTATAACGAAGCGTAAACGTACCTGTGTCATCGGACGGTTTAGCTGGGGGTCCCTTCTGATAATCTTTCCGTATTTGTATCTGTATCTTGGCGTCGCGGTCGCGCGCGTGCGCGGTGCGAGCGAGCGCCAGCGCCCGCGAGCGCGGCTGGCAGGTGTGCGTGTGTGCGGCGAGCGCGGCGCGGCGCTCGAACGTGCGCCCGCACCCGCCGCACCGCGGCACCTCGCCGTCGCCCTCCAGGTCGTCCATCCACGCCTGCTGCGGGGGCCACACAACATACAATTATGTATATCACCACATTTCGATATCCAGCAGGACTAGGATGCGTCTGTTTCATTTTTATATTTAAAATACTTCGTATTTCGTCAGTTTTTGTCTATAAACATGAAGAGACATACTTGCGTTGCCCTCTACCCTTGCTTGAGGATCCTTTATAGTTGAATTACACTGCTGCTTTATCACAGGAATATCGTTTTTCTGCCGAACGCATATGCATGCATCAACTGTTCTACTCGCGGGAGTACACAAGATAGGCTCACAATATTTCAGATCTTTAAGGGAATCCCCAATAGCGTACCCAATATGATCATTTAAAAATCACCTCTTAATTATTTTTTTTAGAATTGAAAAGCAAAAAAAAACTGATGTCGTGGTGAGTATTTATAGGATATAAAACTACTAGCGTAAATGGCACCTAAGAGAAAAGAAATAAAAAAATCGCCCCAGAATCCGAATCCTGAGTAGCTCAAACGATTAGAGAATTCGTCGGCTTCAGACGAAAGGGTACAAGTTTAAATCCTGTCTGGGACAAACTTTATTTTCCTTTAGAACTTGTAGAAGTTTAACCCAAGCACAGGATAAGTGCTAAAATTAAAGCACTTTGATTTCATGGTGTGTAAAAATATACTTATTGGCGTGCTACCACTCAGCTTAGAAGTCTCCTTATTAGGGTTTACCCTAACAGGGTTTACCCATCACAATAGAGCCCTACCTACTCAAGTAAGTGTTGCTTAAAAAAATTAGAAAGACATTATAAATCAAAACCAATTGATATTTTCTGTAAATAAGTAAATAGACCTAGAGCAAAACTAAGCCACCAAAAACTTACCTGGTTTTCTTGTTCTAATCTCTCTTCTTCCGTTTTTTTCTGTGCGGAAACATTCTTCATGATCATCTTTCGCTTTTCGTAAAAGGCAGGCGGATTATTCATATGGAAAGCTTTAGCCTGAATCGATTCTCTTAGCCTTCGAATTTGGGCTGCAGTTTTCCTAAAATGTAAAAAAAACTAAGACAAAGTTTTATAAACTAAAATGCGAATTCATCTACGGAAAAGCCGATTCCTTCCTTTATTGCGAACGTAAATACTGCCGTGTCAAGATAACGATTTTTTGACATTGAAAACTAGCAAACGGATTTCCAGATGATAAGAAATGCTTCTCGACTACAGACACTAATGGCGCATTGTCAACCCGTGGCTGGTTGCTCTAGTGGACACATCGATCGGCTACTATATGCTGGACATCTGAAGCAATCACTTGCCGCAGGAATACTTAAAGCGATAGTACCGATCCGGGTGAATCATCGCAAAATTCTATCTACGATCTCTGAGACACGATGTCAGTGACTAAACCAAAATTAACGCTCGTCTTCTACAAGCTACTTGGTAGGCTAGCAGATAGTACAATATAGGCCTGTACAGTTCTAAGAAATCTAGGATCTACACATAGAAAAAACATAAAAATGATTATAATAAAACAATGTTTACATATACATTCTAAGTAATCATAATCTGACATGACATGACATAAAATGTCCATATGTGATGTACCTATGTTGTGTTATACAAAAAAATGTACTGTAAATTTACTCGCCATATCCAGACCCGAAGAGACCCGAAGAGTATTTAACAGGATCTTCAATGTGGAATGCCAATAGCATTAAAATTTTAAATTTGTTATAATCCAACCTCATAGCATTCTTACTGTACTATGTATTTTAGATTGGATAATAAGCATTTTGTCAATAATGTCATGAAAATCCCAAGTATGACATCATCTTTAGATTTTTCTATGTTTATGGAAGTAGGCGATAGTAAATAGGAGAATTAAAATTATATATGTATATTTTCTATAAATTTTAAAGAAAGAAAAAATTTCGCCCCAGACAGGATTTGAACCTGTAACCTTCTCTCTCTGTAACTCTTTCTCTTTCTGTAACTCTGGGGCGAAATATTTTCTTTCTTTAAAATTTATAGAAAATTTATCCCAAGCACAGGGCAAGTGCTAAAATAAAAATACATTACGAGAATCGAAAGGTATGTCCATTCTAAAATGTGAATTTCATCTGTAATGATGAACTCATTTGGTGGGTACTCAGAATTGTGTATCTATAGGACATAACTACCCGCGTTAACGGGTTAGAAAGGAATTAAAAATTTCGCCACGGGACTTGAATCCTCAGTAGCTCAATTGGTTAGAGCATTCGTCGGCTTGAGACGAAAGGTTACAGGTTCAAATCCTGTCTGGGGCGAAATTTTTTCTTTCTTTAAAATTTATAGAAAATTTATCCCAAGCACAGGGCAAGTGCTAAAATAAAAATATATATGTATAAGTTCGATGGCCCATTAGTTAAAAGTTATGATGAATGCAGTTATATAAAATTATTTAAATTAAATTGATTAATATAATGAATTAATATAATGAAATAATATAAATAATATATAATAAATAATCTTTTACACCATAAATTCTACGTATTTATGGTGTAAAAGATTTTGCAATCACTCTAGATTGGGTTTTTTGGAAAAACACGATTACAAAGATAATATAAGCTTTTCTATAATTTTAAATATTAATGTGCAATAAAGGTTTACCTAAATAAACAAATAAGATTATTTAACCCGGTCACCAATTTTTTCTTTTAATAGATGGCTATGTTACGAAGATTGCATATTTTTAACAGGCTAAAGTGTAGCTTACCATAAAACTTGCAATATCACCTGACTTGAAGCAACAAAAAGTTGTAAAATTATCTTACCTATGAACTTTAAAAAGATGTCGATACACACTCCATGAAGTTGAAAATATTTCCAGACAATCTGGACAAGGGAAAACGAGTCTACTTTCTAAATGTTTGTACTTCATGTGCACTTTCATTGTTTTTAAAGTTGAAAACTGCTGATCGCCTGAAAAAGAACAAATATTAATTTAAACATTTTTAATGTAATCCATGAGACATCAAACAACACATTACTCTTCTGATGTTAAGAAACAACCGTAGCCTATAGGCACCATCGATGTTTTAGGTGCATCACGGTCCTCTGGCCGGGGTGTTAGGGCCATAAAGAGCAACTATACCGGCTACCCTATCTTAACTGTGCATTTCCAAATCTAAGTCTAAGATGTTAAGTTTTTTGCATATATATAAGTCTATCTACCACTCGAAGCTCCAAAACGAATTGTGAAAATAGTGAGTTGATAAGGTGGCGGTTTTTTATTTGAATTGGCTAAAATGTTGCTAACCGAGAAATTTTTATATTTTCACCGGGCTATGTTGGGCCGAGTAGAGTGCTCACCCCGAGACATCATTATTTAAATGGATTGGACTGTTCCCTACAACAATGTCTTCCGGGAGACCGTACCTCGACTTGGTGCTGCGTTCTGGTTACTGGGTGAACTTGATGGAGGAGTAGTGGTGGCTTGTCGCTCGGCGTTAGGCGCCGGGCGCAAGAGAGCTTTGTGAATTTGTGTTCGAGTTGGGAGGGATATAGCGTTTGCCGCGGTTATTGGGTTCGGAGGATCCGATAACACGTGGCGGGGTCTTCTATGTTTGGTGGGCATGTTCGCGGCCGGTGTGTACGGGTAGGCCAGGTAAAAAGGTGGATGTACAGATCCGGATCCTTTCCAATGCCTATTATGCGGATATTCCACTGCCTTGTGGATGCGGCAGTATATTATAGCCTGCAGTTTTTCGATATTTTACACTACAAAGTTAAACTCCACAGCACAGGGAACCGGAGCGGCTTGCGGTACAGTATAATATCCGCCTATTAAGACTATTTTAGCACCTAGTAAAGTCAAGTACAATCAAAATTAGTTTTGTTTTTTTAAATAACAAAACCACGTGACGCGCCGTCTTCAGAGGGCAAATAGTCAACAAATTTGATCATGAGGCTTTTGCACACTGAAAATAATAGCGACGACGACTTTTTGACCAACTCTTCGACCAAATAAATAAGAGAGTCTAAGAGCTAGACTCTGAAAACCGCACTCCATTAATTAACATTTAATTAACACACAACTTTGTATTAATAATGACGACTTAATGACTGATTAAACCTCTCTGTGTGCAGCCTTAATTTCCTTCGATGTAATTAGTCGGGAGCGTTGCTAATTTGATGACGTCAACAGTTATATATAGTTAAGTGCAGCAAAACAGCAAAAAACCCACTCCGATTTCAATAAGCCATTCATCTATGTACACAAAACGTGAGTATTTCTCTCGATTTCTCTGGAATTCCATCATCAGATCCCGACATAGTAATGGGACCACCTTAGAAGTTCGCACTTTTTAAATATTTTTTTAAATCGGTTTAGAAGCGACGGAGCATTAGATTAACATCCAAAAAAACTATAGGAATCAGACATATAAATTCCTTTTCCGGTTAATAAGTAGGTATGTATGTATAAAAAGGGTTATGAATGTGAAGAAAGCAAGACAGGTTTGTCAGGATCCTGAGGTCTGGCACTCGATACTCTCTGCCTACCCCGTAAGGGACTTGGCGTGAAGATGTGTATGTATGTATGTATGTATACAGTTTCAACACTCACATTTTTTACACTTCAACACCTTATTGCCATCATCGTCCTCGTCATCACTTATTTGTATGACATTATCGACGTCTGTTGTGTAGTTTGCCGAATTTTGTATCTTGAATTTACCATCACTTTGAAGGACAGCATTATCGCGGGATAGCAGACTGTTGATTTCTTTGACCTGGAACAAAATAAAAATTTGTAAGCTATGGTGCCTAACCAGCTTGCACTTAAATGCTATAGACAGCTTGTACAATTTTTAAATAGCCTGTACCTGTCGTGATAAATTAGGCTATGCTACAAGAATTTTTCAAATACAATTAATGGTTCTGGAATTTAACGTGTTGAAACTAAATAATTTATGGTTAGCAAAACTACAAAAACAACCGACTCCTCATTACCACGTCGCGGTCTAACCTTCTTTTTTCGAAAGACAGCTCAAGATTAGGCAAGTGGTCTCTTATAAATATTATTAAGACACAAAAGAAAATTTATGCATTATTAAATACTAGCTGTTGCCCGCGTGGTTAATGGTCCCACAAGAACATTTTCGGGATAAATACTATCCTATGTGTTAATCCAAGTCATCCTCTATGTGTGTGCCAAATTTCATGACGATCGGTTAAGCCGTTTTTGCGTGAAGGAGTAACAAACAAACACAAACTTTCGCATTTATATTACTAGGATATTTCACAACTCACTAGTCTGATTCTTTTTTGAGTTTATATGTGGACTAGCAAGGAATCATGACCTTACCTTATCAGACCAAAAAACATCAAAATCATGGGTCTATTAATCACAACCATACAATAAAAATAATACAAAACACAGACGAATTGATAGCCTCCTTTTTGGAGTTGGTCAAAAATAATTTTAAATAATGTTATGAAATTAGCAGGTTTTAATGTCCAGATGGCAAAAGATTAATGAAATAGACAAAGACATCAACCATTTTAAAAGCAATTTAGCAATGATACAGGTCTTTTTATCAACATTTTCTTGTACTATGTAGGTAGGTACTTATTGGAAAATAAAGAATATATCTGGTCTGATAGTTATTTACAAAACATATTTGTTTACTTTTCAATCATTTGATGTCAATACCAATTCTATTTCAATTCTCTATATTGATTCAGGAAATCAAAATTTAAAAATATTGATGACAGCTCATTGGTACCAACGTACTGATGATATCACTTTTTTTATAAATAGCCATGTTTTGTGTAAATTGAAATTTGGACTTGCAAACTTTAGGCTTTGGATATATTTTTTTGTATGTCTGGTAGACAATTAAGATGGTTTAGGTTTATAAAAAGAACATAAACTAAATCAATTTCAATACATCGAAAATATCTAGGGTTTAACAATGTTGTATTCACATAAAATACAACTTAAATTTTTGAAAAAAAAAAAAACATTAAAGCAGGGGCACACTCTCTGCTCACTGCACCGTGACCAGCAGCATATTACTATACTACTATACCTACTGCTTACCTTGTATCAACTGTTTACTATTATTGTTATATTAAATCATAAGGGAATGAAAAATTGTAAACTCAGTGATTGACAACACAATTTCCCTGTGTAGTATGGGAAAAGGTAAAAAGAAACTTATAATAAACCATTATAATTTATATTTTAACCTAATTATTAAAATGTAGGTTTAAGTTTTTTGCTATACATGCTAATTCTTCATGACTGTCAAAAATAAAACCATAAAAATCACAGATGCTAACATAAAGCCTTCTACATAACTTGTTAGCTTTGTTACTTCTCTACATTAGAGCAATACAGTGGCAAACACTGATGTCATAACTAGTACTTGGCACACACATTTTTGGTTGATGAGGAGTTTGTTTCGCCGTTTCTTCTTAAGACTGGCTAGGTTTAGAAATGGTGGTAGCTTATGATAATTATGGTTAAACCTAATCCATTATAAACATTTTGTTAAAATAACAAAATAGAATATTATGTTATAGTTGTAAATAATATTTTTTTATAAATTTAAGAATATTTGCATACCACAATGTGGTAGAATATCTACCAAGATCATACCAATGAACAAATATTTTTTCTAAAAACTGTTAACATATATATTTGGCAAATAAATAAATTTCATTTCATTTCAGGTACCTACATGAATAAGCAGCTGTTAATGTTAAGCAATAAGAAATTTCTAGGGTTGGCTAGTCCTTTAATATAAGATGATAATAAAAATATTATTTGAATTTGGATTTAACAGGGTGCTTCACAACTGAATTGAAAATTAGGTTATCATGGCGTTCATTAAAGATTCTCAATTCTGAACAATAAAATTCTTATTGACATTATGTTAGTTCTCACTATTGTTATGTTTCAGTTAGGTCTACTTCTATCTACCTCTCTCTTCGAGGATAAAGGGATAAAAATACTTTTTCAATTGTGAGAGTAGGTTAGCAGATAAACTTACTTCCAAAAGAGATTAATGTCCACCAACTTCAGGTTTGCAATGCCTCATTCACACCTCAGTTTACAGGCAATAAATATTGAACACCATCGGGTGTATTATTATTTTTGCCTAGCTTAGATGAACTAGACATCATGGCATTTCTGGTAAAAGGGTACATTAACAATGTTTTGTACAAATATATTGTTGAGACATGGAGGCATTATTGTACAGAATACAATGCATGAACATTATGCAAAGGAAAAACTGAGAGAGAAAATTCTCTAGAATTGATTGTGGTGGAGAGAATGCTGATATGAATTTCAACATAAAAATTAATAATAAAAGAAACTAAATTACTTACTTGTGCCCTCATATTGTCAAATCCATCATCAGTAAAACTAACACTTTGAAATACTGCTACTGAGCTTTTAGGAATATTTTCAAGTGTAATTTGTTGATTTTCTAGTTGATTATTTGGTACACCTCTGTTTTTAGTAATGTTCTCAATAATTGCAGATAAATCTTTAGTTAATGGTGTTCGCTGATCCTCATCGTGACTGTATTTACCAGTTTCTTTTAATGACTCTTGATAGCCTTCCTCTATTTGTCTTATTTTAAGTGCTTCATTTACTACCTTTAATTTAAAAACAAGCAAAAAATTAATATGTCTTACTTTAATATGAATAACTTTAAGAAATTAGAAAAACTTACGGCAGAAGCAGTTTTTACAAAGTGTCCATGTTGAGCGGAATCAAAATTTTCCTTGCAATATATACGTTTATGGGATATAAAATTCAGTAAACTTCGAAATATATTTCGACAGACTTTGCACTCATATAATAGATCACACTCATTTGATATTACTCCTTTGAGCTGAAATTAACAAAAAATGTTATTCAAAAGTTGGAGAACAATGAAAAAATACCTAATATAAAATGAGTCTGAAGCTTTCAGGTAAATCCTAATGAAAATAAGGTTAATTTGATATTTTTAGTCAGGTTTATTTTACTCCTAAAGATGAGAAATTAGGTAATACTCCAGCGATAAACACTGCATTACAAAAGATAGTTTAAGGTTTATGATGAAGTAGAGACATTATCATTTACCAGGATCACATTTTACTTATTGAAAACGAATCCCCATTTTTACTATTTTTATTTTAAAACATGTCAATTATTTTTTTGAATAATAAAACGATAAACAATGGTTTAGAATTTGTTGAAAAACATAAGTGTTTAATGGATCAGAAAAACATTTATCATGACTGCTTAAGGTAGACAATGAGACAAAAGTACATGTTAAAATAAAATAAGAAGGTTAGAATACATTTTCAAAATCGAATCTATTAAAAGTCACTTGACGCCCTTTTACTATTTCTGTGATAACCCATGTGAATTACATTATGCTGCTAAGATAAAGACTTACTTCTTCAGTAGCTGCATCAAATATCTTTCTTGCTTGGGCAAAACCTGTAACACTCGTTAGAATAGGCTTTCTTAATAAAGCATAATCAACATCATCTGTTTCTTCATTTCCTTGACTAGAATTTCGACCCGATTTATTTTTGTCATCTCTCTTCTTAGTATTAATTTTATTACCAGCCATATTAACGGCTAAAATAACGCAAAAAACGAATTAGTAATACAGCATGTTTTAATCTTTTACATAATTGTATTGAGGTAAATTTACATTATTTAAAATGTTACAGTTTCGAATAATGCCGACCTCAAAAGAACATTACAGCTGCGATACATAGGACCTGTTATCTAATATTAAATTGCATGAACATCAAATAAATAATAGCTATTAAGGCCCAAATAGAAATTAAAGCGCAAAAATAATCCATAATCAGATATTTGATTTAAGCATGTTCCTTAAGAAAAGTGATACCTACCTTTGAGGATCACTGCCTGGCGATAGTCTCTCCCTCAAATTTTAAAGGTAAGGTTGACGATTTCGAAGCAAAAAATTGTCCACCCTTCATAATATTAAATGCAGATGACTATAACAACTTTTTAAACCCCCTATGAACTACAATATTCATAAATCAGCAAACACAAAATTCCTAGATTCAACAAAATGTGCCTCCATCACGCCTCCATATTAACAAATGAATACACATGTATAAATCCTATAGAGAACTTCAACCAACCAGCTACATTTAAAAAAATATATTTCCTTTTAAATGTATGTATCTGAGTAAAATGAATTATTTCAGTTCCTGATAGCTGGTAAATAACCGAGAAAAATTCTTTATCTTTAAAATTATTGTTCTTAGCCAAAGTAAGTACCTAATTTGTTAAAATAAAGACGTTTCTAAACGTTTAATTGATACTTTTTACGTATTGCATTATATTGATTCCTTTACTAGCATTCCCTCAATTTTTGGCATGGTCACTTCTTCTACACATAGTAATCTGTGGACATGATCAAGGAAGTAACACTAACGTACCTACCTATATTATCTTTGAAAGAAGTCGTCTTCATGATCGTCCTCTTTTTCCACAGTGTTTCGAATAGTAACTTCCAAGCTTTGAGTATTGACATCAACACTCAACACTCAAAGCTTTTAAGACGTAATGTAGGACGTGATTTGTTTTTTTTTTTTAACAAAACAAGCAGACGGATTTCCTGATGTTAAGAAATTCACGCCGCCTAGTGACACCAAAGGTGGTAATGGTGCGTTGCCAACCTGAGGCCGGACATCTGACATGACCAAAGAAAATCGTCCTCAGATTAATTAGGTACTAAGTTTTTAATCTGAGAACTTTCTATTAAAGTACAGTGCCACCAATTTAGCTGTTCGGAATGCAGAAATGCGGATTTTAATTTTGGACTGAAAAATTGTATACAGAAATCGCAAGATAAGTACAACACATTGGCACCACATCTCCGAACCGAACAGGCTCCGAAACTACTGAACCGATTCGAAAATTGTTTCACCATTGGAAGCTGACATTAACCCTGATGAAAATGGGCTATATTTGTAACTTGAATTAAATATTTATGTAACTAGAAAAATTGGGGATCCCTATTAAACCTTCAATAATATGACATAAGGTGTAAAAAATTTGCTATAAAATGTGTTTCATCGCATGCGCTGCATAAACCACTTAAGATACATGGTAAAGATATTCTACAATATTGAAGAACATGTTAATATCTATAAAAAAGTTCACGACACCATATATCTAATTAATATAGTTACTGCAACATAACTACTTTACATTTTAAAAGCTAATAAAAATAGTGACTATGTTCGGACCATGTTATCCACGGGCGCCGGCTGCGGCAGCAGGGTCCAAAGAGGTGCAACTGCATCTCCCGTCCGGAAAGAAAACAGTTAGAAAAAAATACCTGACTGAACTTGCGGGAGAGAAATGCTTTTCGAATGTATGTATGTATGTTAGTGTTCGTATGTAAAAATGTATGTTGCAACACACGTTTATTTCGATATACGGTTCTCGATATTGGTTGTACAGATGGAGATGAACCTCCCTGAAACTAATTCCGGCGACGCCCATGATGTTATCCATACCTTCATATTAATCCTAATCCAAATAAACCATTTCTTATTTAAGACTGTTGCAATGCCTTGAGATGACTTTTTGAATCATTCAAATTAAACAATCCGTTCAAAAGATATTACAAAATTAAAAAAATAATTCTAAACAAAATTCCTACTTAACATCGCTCGAAAATTGAAACCGCGTGAGTTTATATTACACTATCGACCTGACCCGGCTTCGGTTAATAGAATTTATATAATCTATACTAATAATAAAGAGAAAGATTTGATTGTTTGTTTGTTTGTATTGAATAGACTCATAAACATAAGATACTTTTTACGGAAGTGAAATGTTTTATTCCTACGGGGAAACGGGTAATAGAACAACGGTGCGGTAAGGGAGATAGGTGACGTTGTTTTCGGTATGTCAACTGCTAAGCGACTTGACCGATTGGGTTGAAATATTGTTTTTGTATTTCCATAGTTTCATAGACACGTATACGGTATAACGCATACCTACTCAATTTTTATATACATATAAACAAAAAAATAATCACCGTAATGTAGGTACTGTACGAGCATATTCAGAACGTTTGTACGAAATGTCTTATTTTTCTAAAGAGGTAGACACCAATAATAAAGAGGAAAGATTTGATTGTTGGTTTGTTTTTATTGAATAATATTTGAAAATTATTTTACCATTGGAAGCCAGCAATATCCCTAATGAACATAGTCCACTTTTTAAAGCGAAATTTTTTAGGTATATCTACGGTTTCCGGTATAATTTAAAAATACAATTTAAAAATACAAGTGGAGTTGCTGTCAGTATATCATCTACACTATAATGTTTAAGAGGAAGGATTTGATTCTTTATAATTTAATATTTTAGCACTATAAGCAGACATCATTGCTGATGAACATAAGCTGCGTTACTGGTACGAAAAATTAGAAGTTAGTCCACCCGTGCGAATTGCTATCCTTATAGTTAACAATCATGTTAGATAAATAAAGAAAGTGGCTAGTCAGATCGCGGCAGGTACACTGAGCGAGCGTAACAGCAATAGTGATATTTTCTGCCTAACCTAACAGCTCCATAGATTTGTATGGATTCTCTGGATTCAATTTTTATTTGACGGGCCTTAACCGGTGCCGGATGACAAGTGTCTGCAGAGATGGCTACCAAAAATCATTAAGATTAACTGTATACCAAATTTCACTGAGTAAATTTACTGAGGTAATATGAGTGATTCCATGTTCTATATAACGTTTATTCTATGTGTTGTTATCTGTATTTTGGGTTTTTACTAAGCTCTGAATCTGTAAAGCAAAGAAGCTGTCCTGTGTCTTTTTCCCCATAAGACTTTGGCGGAATTATTGTGCCAGACCACAAACTAGATAGGGATACTACATGTCAGACGCATCACAGGTTATTCCTATTTATAGAATGAAGATTAACAGCGGACAGTAGGTAGCTATCAAAATATAGACATATTTGGCAAAGTCAAATCGTTAAATTCCGCCACAGAAATAGGAATATATATCAGAGGTCAATGAATTTGCCTACAAATTGCCAAAAACCATATTTAAGAAGAAGAACTGTCAGACCAACCAAATTACGCAGTCCAAATTGAAAAGAAGTGTTGCTGGTATAACCCAAATTCAACTAAAATTAATAGCTTACCTTGGTTTTGTAAAAGTAACATGTTTTTTCACAGAAAATGTTATACCACCGTTTTCCGACTTCGTTTTGGTCATTGTGAACTTAATTTTCATTTAAATCGCTTAAATATGGTTAATAATTCGTTGTGTTCGCATTGCAATTCCCACGAGGAAACCATTTCTCACATTTTCTTTAAATGTCCATTTTTCGGCATTCAGCATCTTATGCTGATGGACGGGCTTATTGATGTCCCGAGGTTGATATCCGAGCTCCTTGTAAATATATGTACATACATATCTTTGAACAAATGTATACATAATTCTATAAAGGAAATTAAATTTGTATTAATACTTTAAATATAGCTTTTAGGATTCTTTATTTTAATATTAAAATTTTTGTGTAAATAAGGTGAATTTAAAAAAAAATGTATTAAGAAAAATATTACAAGACAAAATATTCAAGTATATGACTAAATATAAAGGAAATTTACGAAAAAATATAGTATAAAAACAAGGAATTACATACTAAAGACCTATCAAGGACTTGAATAGCCTCTGAACTTAATTCGGATAATGTTTTTTTTTATTTAAAAAAGAAGCAGATAAGAAGATAATTAAGAAATAAATTTAAAATATATAACAAGAAAAAGAGTACCGAAGACGTAGCAGCATAGCCAAAAGATCTTGGCCGGTCCCCGACAGGGAAAAACTTAACAAAAAAAAAAGAACTGTCACTTTTTAATTTGCTAAAATATGTCAACCATGTCAAGCACGCCTAAAAATCTACGTATAACGAAACGTTGGTCGTAGCGCCATTTTGAACGATGACCCTGACAGACACATGAATGAAACTTTTTTTTCTCTATTATTACTTAATTTGACACTTTCTGCGGGCGGCTAAGACTACTTTTAAGCCAAGCTGCCATGTCTTCCGAATTTTTTTTAACAGTCATAAGTCACTATATACAAAGTCATGTCAGGGTCTTGAGTACAGCGGTGGCTTCGTTATTCAAGCTCATCTAGTGACATTTGGCAGCAGCGAGGTAATACACAATACACTAATTTCTTCATGATTATTTTATTTATGCACTTTCACTGAACAAAATTGTTAAAAATGCCACCAAAATTGACTAATTTCAC
>NJDC01002811.1:39234-56313 GCA_002245475.1 Calephelis virginiensis | reverse complement strand
CAAACCCAAACTTGTATAAAGTTTACTTGAAAAATTATAACCCGTATAATTTGAAAGTAAATCTAAAGGCATTCAGATATAAGGCAACTAGTGACATATGATTTGGGCGAATGAAAAACATAGCAAACTTATTTTTTTATTTTTTAATATGAAAGTTGCGCCAAACTGATAGCGACATTCTAGCAATGTAACAAGATAAATTTAAATGTCAATAATATTTTCGATACACACAACGTGTTTTTCTAAGAGGTTTTATAAGTAAACACATAGCATTAGTTACAAATTTTGACATCAATTATACGCATTGCGTAGAATGTTAATTCTTATAAACCTTAATTGTAGCTGATATTTGTAGCAATAAAGTTGTTTCGAATTTATTATGATATTAAATTTTATTTAAGAATATTTTTACGGAGATTAATTAACTATACGGCTTTATATTGCTCCGTTAATCAATTTTATATGAAGCTGTATCCACATGGTCGAAAAAATCGCATCTTATACCGATATTACGGGGTAGTACGTAGATAGTACTACCCTTACTGGGTAGGCAGAGAGTATCGAGTGCCAGACCTCATGATCCTGACAAACCTGTCCGGCTTCCTTCACATTCATTACCCTATTCATACAAACACGCCGGCTTCGAAGACTCATGACACCACTTTCGGATAATATTCGAGTGATCTGATCGTGGAATGTCAACCATGGTCTCCCCGGGTACCGACATCCATCCACATTCGCATTGTATATCTGCTTTGTCAATCTTTCATCTGTCGTTATTTCCACATGACTGAACCAGCGGAGCATGTCATTTCGCATTTTAGCGCCTACGCTTTCTTTCAATCCCACGCTTTCTCGGATCTCACTGTTACGAATGCGGTCAGCAAGCGTTAAACCACAGTCTCTAATTTGGACCGCATTTATACTACTTTAATGCTTTTTTCTGATATACCCAACTCTCACTTTCATACAATAACATTTTAATAAACACAGAATTATGCAAAGCGAGTCTAGCTTTTTGACTCAAAATCTCGCTTTGAAATTGCTTACACAACGCTCCATTCACACTATTACACTCTCCTCTCTACAACCACAGTGTACCATCCATCCCTGCTAAAAGCACAACCAAGATATACAATTCCATTCACTTGCTCCAGCACTACATCATCAACCAAAACTCTTACATCCGTTCTGTTTGTTGAGTGTGAGTTTCGTACGAATTTACTTTACTATCGCGTTTGCTTTTAGACGATCCAAATGTATGAAGTAATTTAGTTGTTTCGACTATCCGTTAGAGGCGCTGACAATGACTCCATACATTTAGTGCAGTAAACGTAAACGTGATAGTTAAGTAAATCGTTTCAAAAACTCACACTAGGCACACAGGATACGTTTCTTTCAAATACCATTATTTTGGTTTTCATCGCTTTCTGTAACCCCTTTCTTTACAATCTCCTTCCATAACTGTGACCAGTGTTTGCAGCTCAGATGGTGTAGAGAGATGGTCCAAAAGTACAGCATCATCTGCATAATAGTTCACCACTTATTATTTTTCATATAATCTACTAGCGGCCCGCCCCGGCTTCGCACGCTTATGAAATATACATATAAACCTTCTTCTTTAATCACTTTATCTATTAAGAAAACCGCTTTAAAATCCGTTACAGAGTTTTAAAGATTTAAGCATACAAAGGGACATAGGGACAGAGGAAGCGACTTTGTTTTATACTATGTACTCATTTTACAAATGAATGAGTGCCAAGTTTCATTTAGGTATATTTTATTTAGGTCCTAACACTTTAAGAATATAGTAGTTGTGACATACGGACCGATAGACGAATATGTCAATTCTATTGGGAAACCATTTTACTTTATTCGACTTCGGAGCCCATAAGCTTAAAACATACTAATGGATAGCCTTTTCCATTTTAAGAAATAGCTAAGAAGTAAGTATTCGCTAGTGAGTTAACTTTTTTATGTGATAGATCAGCGAACAATCATTTGGGTCTCCTAATGGTAAGAGACAAACGTGAAGATAACATAGTATCTAGTAGTATCTTCACGCCCATATCCCCGAAGAGATAGGCAGAGGTACAACCAAGGGACCCACGACTAGCCAAAGACACTAAGTCCCACAATGTGATAGGTGGCAAGCCTATCGCCAACCGGGCACATTTCCAATCCCGACCGACATTTTTTTTTAATAGAAAATTGGATAATGATCATGTTCCGCCCTCCGAGGCGGAACATGATCATTATGGCGGCAAGAATAGGTAAGGCGTTGGATCCTTACCCGGCCAAGTTGCTGCACAGCGATTTACAACTAGTAGTATAGTTGGTACTGGCCTATATTTTAACCAATGCAAGTCTATTCTACCCAGCCGATTTTTATTGAGTCAGGCGTTAATTTGCGGAAATTCTTTATAACAGATGTAAAATAAGTCTTTATTTGGCTAGTTCCGCGTAAGCAATGTAATTGTTATAGCAAATAATAGAATGTGACAAATCTTACTAACGTTCCCACCCACGTAATTGGGTATGAAAATTTGTACGAAAATCTTAACTACGATGACGAATTCGCAGGCAAACAGCTAGTGTAAAATTATTTTACACTACACTTTAGTGCATAATCGCAACTAGTATCTAGTATATAAAATGCGAAAATAACCTGGCTATAGTCATCCGCACTCCCAGACGTTCCATATAGCAGTAAATTGGCATTTCCAACTAGATAAAAAGGTGCTTGAGTTAACTTATGTATATCCATGGCTGCTCCCATAACCGCACTGATGTGATGAAGCTGGGCAACATTTGAGGGTAAATTTCCATCACCAAACGGGAACAGAACCCAGTTTCCATAACTGTGCATATTTATATACACTTGCATTCGACTCAAGTGGTCATGTAATATTTTCCGGACGTATTGGGTCTCCACTTCTGAGAAGGGTTCGGGTCCTGGGTAGATATCAGAGCAGGGATTAGTCGAGACGCCAATGGTTCCAAACGCATAGTCAAAGTTTCGGTTCGCGTCAGCACCATAACAAGAACTGCTGATTGCGGGTCTGAACGACCGAGTGCGTCTCCATAAACGAGTCTGAAAGAAAAGAATAAAAAATAAAAAGTGCCTTATAATCAAGAACGAGTAATAACATACAAACAAAAACTTGCTTGTATAATTAAACTACTATGTACTCCTAAATACTATGGTAAAAAACCTCTCATATTTTTGTCTATTTGCGGGCTCCTTTTAAACACAGTACCTGGATGCCCGAGCTTTGCTCGGTATTTTTTTAGCAAACACTCATTGACTTCATGTTACTTAACAACGCCATCTGCTGGAACAACTTTATTGCTCACAAAAAATAGTATTACTATTCGCCAATAGATGTCAGGAAGAGTCATATTTTTCAGTTTAAACATGAATAAAATTTTCAGTTTAAACACGAATAAAATGACATTTTCTAAAAATGATTCCTAGCTAGATCGATTTATCGCCCCCGATACTCCCTACATACTAAATTTCATGAAAATCGTTGGATCCGATTCCAATTACATATATATATACAAGAATTGCTCATTAAGAGGTATGAGATATACTTGCATGATTCGATTTGTTCCATATTCATTCTACGAAACTTCGCCCCACATCAAAAATCCGTGTACGTCCTACATTTTATTCCCGTTTCGTCCCAAAAAGTGATTTTCTACTTATTATTATAATTGCGTTCTGATGCTTGTTTTGGCTCCTTCGTTTTTGTTCACAATTTTAAATAAGGTCAGAAACAAAAATGTCATTATTCATAGCATCACATTACAGAAAACAAAGGGTTGCCGTGCCGTAATCCCTTGTTAATAGACAAAATAGTTGTACTTTAAACCAGTTAAAGTGGGACAAACAGTAAGGGCGAATACGGAACAAATCCGTAATTCCAACCAATATACTATAAATGAATGAACTCTTTAGCACAACTAAACTTACTACCAAATAAGTATAATTAAGTATTAACAAGAGCATATTATTACAGTTTACTGTACAAAAAAGTGTCATGTAAGTCAAAAAATATTCAGGCCGCATGAGTAAAGAAATGTGTTTTTATGTTATAGTTCAGCGAAAAAGCATAGAGGCACAGTATTAAGAGTTAGTATTATAAAGACGGGTCTACTGATAGTACGCGACAGCTGTGACCTATATATACAATAGATGGTTCAGGTGCATCATTGTCCTGTGGTCGGAATGTAAAGCAAGTATACTGGCCACTCTATCCTCTCGAAAAAAATATCACAGTTATTTGACCGCCTCGCAGGCAAGCATTTGTGTGATGAACATTTAGATGTCTACATTTCCAGATCTGAGTGTTTATTGAATTTATTCTGATATCTATTTAAGTATTCTATGTATTAGTATCGTTGACTAATACCCATAACACAAGCATATAATTTGCTTACTTTGGGGTTAGATTCAATTCGTGTAACTCGTCCAGGAATATTTACTTATTATTTACTTACTTACTTATTATTATTACGGCAGGAACAGTAAGTTTGCTCATAGTAGCAACCTACCTCCCTATAAATTTTCAGACAAATCGGTTTAGCCGTTCTTAAGTTATAAATAGTGTAACTTACACGATTTTGTTTTATATATAGACTAGCGGCTCGCCCCTGCTTTGCACGGCTATAAAATATACATATAAACCTTCCTTTTCAAAATCACTTTATCTATTAAAAATCGCATCAAAATCCGTTGCGTAGTTTTAAAGATTAGCGCAAACAAAAGGACATAAGGACAGAGGAAGCGACTTTGTTTCATACTATCTAGTGATAATGTCAAAAATACTCACATCGGTATGTGTGAATTCATATCCATCTGGATTAACAATAGGCAATATGATCCAGTCGATATTCTCCAACAGATCTCTGTCCTCACTCCTCAGATCTTCCACCAGTCTGTGTATGGTGTACAGCGCTACTGGTGTGGTCACCCATTCTCTAGCGTGGATCATGGCGTCAATATAAAAAACTGGCTTGCTCGTGTCCGTGAAGTTTGTTGTTGATATCTAAAAATAATTTATTAAATTTAATCTTCATATCAACACAATTATATATTAACAAATGGTAAACATAGATCTTAAATACATAGACGTGCTTATGTTCTATGAGATCTCTTCTCGCAAATCCTGTATTTGTCTAAGATTCGAACATAAGTTGCATCGAGCTGATAATATGACAAAAAATATTTTAGTTATAATAAAATGGTTGGCCTAAAAAATTCCGGATAGAATGTAATTGTATAAAAAAACGACGGGTTGCACTCCGAGAGAGCCGCAGAAGTGAAAACTTGAATATTAAAGTTGTGCATTTTTGATATTTTGAAATGGTTAGGGAATAATTTTGCACGAATTGCTTTAATTATCAATATGAAAGTACTATCATTTATGTGCTAGAATACAACATTAATTTATTGCGCTATCGTACGCAAACATGACAACACGATCATTTACGTGAGCGCCCTGCGCCGTCGAATTTTCTATAAGGTCACGTGTCCTGACGCGAGTTTAGTAATTGTTACCCATTCCAAAAAGTGCGCAACGTCGCTATAGAAGTTTGCACTTCAAAAATTAACTGCGAGTTAGCTTTCAACTAGGCTAAATCACTTTATATTTCACAGTTTTCCCCATGTTGTTCCGAGGCTGTTAAGTAGAATAGACCATCTGCTTCTCTGCCAGGCAGCTCAAAAGTTTAAATAAAGGTCCACTGCCACTAAATATACCACTAGGTGGTAGAATTTCGCAGCGACTCACCCGGATTGTTACCACCGCCTTACTTATTCCTGCAGCCATAACGTCATGACGTGTTCCGGTTTGGAGAGTAAGGTAGCCGGTAAACTGACTTTTACTCGAGGCTTTTACTCCGGCCTCAGGTTGCCAACGCACCATTACTACCTTTGGTGTCTCTAGGCAGCGTGAGTTTCTTACTATCAGGAAATCCGTCTGCTTGTTTGCCTTCCAATACCATAAAAAAATACTAACACGACCACTGGTTGTACAGTGCTGAGCAGAAACTTGCTGGGGTAGGGATCCAACGCCTTACCTATTCCAGCCGCCATCATGATCGTCATATTCCGGTCTGGAGGGTTAGGTAGCCGTTAGACTTGCACAATAGGCCTTCCATCCCAGCCTCAGGTCAGTGACGCACCTATAATATCCATTATCCATGGTGTCTTTAGGCCGCGGTTGGCTCTTACCTTCAGGAAAACCCTGTGCTTGTTTACTTACATAAAGAAAATTTAAGTCATTATTAAATTTGTTACTCAGGAACGTGCAACTGGCGCTAAAAATGTAATTTATCAGAACAAATCATCCTGTTTCTGGAAGTCATTCATTTGTTCACAAAAATTAAGTATTTCCCTGGAATCCCATCATCGGATACAGACTTGGTAGCAATAGTCATTTCGAAAGTATGCTCTTTCAAAGAAAATAAAATCAGTTCATAAATAACGAAGAAATCGACAAACATATACCTACATAAAGTTATCTAAGAGTCGACTATATAACATTCTCTTTGTTGAAAAACGGTTAAAACATAAAAAAAAGCTAACAACTAATACAAATAATATTTTGAAGTAACAAAAAGTGGAAGAGCAAAAATATGTAAGGGCAACATTTTACCTAGAGATAAAAAAATTCAAAGTAAATAAAAAAGAAGAACTGTTTCTTAGAGATTCTTTTACACTTTCTGATTATAAAAGAATCCATTATCAAAGCGTCTTCCGTGCGGTGAACTTCAGATATTTTTTGTCACTTTCACCACAGTAATTGAATCGACTGACGGAAGACTGAATAAGGCAGTGACATTAAATGAACTCGTATTAATATAAGTCGAAAATAAATAAATTGAAATGAGCAATTCAAATTTTATTAATCTTCATTCAAACGTAATTCGGTTACTTGTAAAATCTATTGAGTAAGTAATTACTCTCTATGTAAAGAGTCCGTGCCATATTTTTCTTTTACGTTTACAAAAACATTTCCGAACCATCATCAGACATCGCTTTAAATAGCAAATATTTGTGATTCTGCTTTTCACAAACTAGAATTATTTAAGTTTTAAAATTATTTAGTCGCCTCTGTGGTCTAGCGGTGTATGAGGTCTCGGGTTCGAATCCTGGGTCAGGCAACAAAAATAAAATTTGTTTTTTTCAATTTTCTAATAAAAAGAAACGTTGCTCGGGATTGGATATGTGCCCGATTGGCGATAGGCTTGCCACCTATCACATTGTGGGACTTAGTGTTTTCGGCTAATCGTGTGTGCCCTGGTTGTGCCTCTGCCTAACTCTTTGGTGATATGGGCGTGAAGATACTTTTTTTTAATTATTTAAGAAGCATTCTATCTGTTTTAATATTAAACAAAAATAAAAGGAACGTTTTAGGGACACCAGATACAGTCCGGATATTTCAATCTGTGACGTTTTCAATCAATGTTTTCGATTATTAAACGTCTGTAAGAATGTCGTGTACAGACTAATCTGACAGCACTCAAAACGTTCTGTCTCTTTCTATTGCTTTATTTGGAAGAAGATAGCGATAATTTAAAACTTATTTAGTGAGTGCGCAACAAAATAACCATTAACTAAAAAGGACTAACGTTAAGATAATGTAAAATATTACGAAGCGTAAAGCGTAATGGAAGTTACAAGGATATATTTGATTTGGTTAAATAAATGAATTTCTGTAAACAGATCAAATTCATTTAACTTTAACATAAGCAAACAACATGCTTGACAGATACTAACACACATGTTGGTTTGAAAATAAATGTAGCACTTAGACACATTAATACAAATATATTTATTCATAATTGCCAGCTTTTGTCAAAATTCGAACCAGAATAAAGCGTGTACGTTAAGGCTGGATTTTACCGTCAAATTTAAACGTGTTATACGTAAAAAAGCGTTTTAAACAAAATTCTATTATTATAAACAAATGTAATTTTTTTATTATCAAACTGTTTTAAATAGTTAGATACTCAGGAACTAAGAATTTTGTCGATTTTAACTCTGATTGCACTAGCCAAATGAACGGAATCACAACCGATAATTGAACGCATTTACACTGAATTAAGCTATAGTAAGGTTTCCAACATGATCGGTGAAATTAGCCCAAAGTCACCAAAATTATGTTCAATAACGAATTTAATTTCCTGTGAAATGGATATTGATAAAAAGAAGATTGCGCAAAACTAGTCCGGTCAAAATAGACCGAATTATAAGAAAAGCGAAACAAAAAGTCCAAACAAGCTGAAAATCGGTAAAGTTATTAAAAATACAATTGTAAATGAAATTTAGAAATAACGAATCATTACATTACATGTAAAAAATTCAATTCAAGGTCGAAGGTAAAAAAAATGATTCTTTTGCGATTTTCAGGGCAACGCTAAGTTTTATGGAAAAAATATCTCAGACAAAAATTGTAGATCATAAAATTATCCACTAAAAACGTATAATTTTTATTTTGACTTCATTACATACAATTTCAGAAGTAAGTTGATAAAACCTAAAACCAATGTTTGAGGTTAAATAATACACTCGTAATAATCACTTTGAACGGCTTTATCACTCAGCTGCCATCTTTTACTCTACTTTGCTATACTAAGGGCCACTTGCACGTTCCTGGGTTAAGTATTTAACACTCAGTTAGCGTCTAACTTGGGTTAAATCATCTTATATTTGACAGTTTAACTCAGTGTCAAATGTAACCCGGGAATGTGCAAGTGGCATTAAGACGGTTAATATTTTTACCTACGTATGTTAAACGCATGTGTTCCTTTTTGGTAATCTAGACATTCAACATCATCATCAATATTATTATTTTGTCCTTGTCCCATTATCTGCGATCGGCTAAAAATGTTTCTTTCGTTCAATCATTCTTATTAGCAGTTAGCTTTGCAGTCACTCCTTTCACACTCCTATCTTTTCATACAGTGCATGCGTACCTTTGGCCTAACTCTTCCCCTTTGTCAGTCCACATTTAAGACTAACAGTCTTTGTATAACCTTATAGGACAGGAATAACACGTTCCTTTTGATTTAAAGCTACGCTTTACAACTCCATGTTCTCGATTTCAAGGATGAGTGGCTTATACTTCTATTATAACAGGGAGGAGCATTCTCTTAAGCAATTTTAAGCTGTTATTGAGCAGATAAGAAAATTTGTGAACTCTTGGTTGACCGGAACCTGATCATCCCCACAGTTCGATATAATAATATGTCTTTTTTCAAAAAACTGGCCTACAATTGACGTAATCAGTATTATGATAGCGTTGCCAAGTCCTTTGGGCTATCGGACAATTCACATTTAACTTCAGAGCTTTATGACTGTAACTTCCGTTAAGCAACTTAGTAATTTTCCAAACTTTTATCAATTTACAAAAATTTCGAGATTGCTAATCTGCAGTTACATGCTGAAAAATGTCCAGAACTTGATATAATTTAATATTATTTACAAAAAAAAATTAGGCTCAATATCAACATTAGGAATTTAAGGCCACAAATGTAGTAGATAAAAAGTAGTATTCTGTATAAACAATCCCGAAAGAATTTGGAACGTACCTTTTTAAACATCACAGTGTTGTAACAGCCAGTAACATTAATTATACCATTAAACTATTTTGTGTCTTCTATTTTTTAATGCTTGAAAAAATTAAAACTGCGCATTTATTTGTAACTTACTTTTAAATACTTTATTGCACGACCTTCAAAACTGGGTCCAGCGTTGACTAGGGTAACTATGTCTGGGTTTTCCCGTGCTATCTTTTCAATGTATTCATCAACCTGAAAGTAAATTGCAATTTTAATATACATCTAACGTTTGATGACTTTCATTTTTATCTCATTTGAAAAATAAACCGAAGCGAACAGCTGTTCTAAACCAAATCCATGTGTAACAGATATAATAAAGAGATCATATTATGTAGAATAAAATTGATTTGGGAACTGTAGGTAAAGTTCTCATAGGGTTAAAATAAACCTCTTTAGTAAATATATGTTTTTCAAATAGCAGTTAACATATTTACTAAATATAGCCCAGTAATAAGGACTTTCATTCAAACTTTCAATCCCTATTTCATTCCTTTATGGGTAGAATTTCCATGAAACGCTTAAATACGTATCTACTCATTTTTAATAAGTAGCACAAAAATAAAGTTTCATGTTTCTAACTTAAAATATGACGTTCCATACAAATTTTCAACCTCTATTTCACTCCTTTAGGAGTAGAATTACCAAAATTCCGTCCTTAGTGAGTGTCTACTCAATAAAATGTCCCTTCTCACCAAATTTCATGGATGTAACGCTAACAGTTTTTGCTCGGCGATGATGAATTAGTCAGTCAGTCATGTTATTTTATAAGTATAGATAAATAGACTGTAGTCTGTCCCAAACGCCTAGCAAGAACCAGCCAATGACCTTTCAGTGCAAAACAGGGATAATCAATATTTCATGAAGCGCTTCAAAAATTGGAAACATGTTTTTGTATATTTAAGGTTTGTATATTACTATAATAATTATACAAATTCCTATAAATATATTTTCATATTCATTTTTCTAATATCTGATTTACTCAATCGAAAAAATACATATTAATCACTAAACCTCCATAACTTTTGAATTTTAATAAGTTAGACAGAGAGGAAGTTTGTGAACACGTCATATCAGCCAATATTAATTGTGATGTTATAATAATGTCAGATAATAACCAGAACTAAAAAAGGAATGAAACACCAACTTACAACGTGATAATAGTTTTGACATTTCTGAATAAACTCAAAGCCAGTCCGGGTGAGCGGCGACTTTTATCGCGAACCGCGTGTACTAAGTAAATTATAGAATTACACTAATAATTGTATGAAAAATTACGTTTTCGGTTTCATTTCGAACTAACGTAATACTTAGGGTAAACGAAAATACAACATAAAGTGTTTAATATTAACAACAAAAAGTAGGTGAAGTAAAGAAAATAAGATCCAGAAATATTTTATATCATACCTCGGCGTATCTGGGAAAGATTTCATATGGAGCCATCCGGTTTGACCTGCTACGGCGCCAGTTATTTATACTCATGTCATGTTCTTCTAGTGCACTGTAAATATTCAAAGAATTTCATTTAACTTTCCCCGTGTAGTTTAGTTCCTTTGTGTATAATAAACTATCTGCTTCTCTATAAGGTACGTAAGAGGCGTGTAAAATTTAAATGGGTCTTTACCGACAAAGGCAGAGTGCTAAGCAGCAACTTGACTGAGCAGTAACCACTACCTGCCACCATAATGTAATTGTCATGTATCATGAGAAGAATAGCTGGTGTACTTGCTCAATTGGCTTAATATGAAATCCTTTGGGTTTTTGTGTATAAAATATTGGTCTACTGGATCGACCCACCTTTTTTCGGAGCTTAGAGGATACCGATTAATGATCAAGTTTAAAGTTTTATTATGTGATAACATTAAATGCAAATCTAAACTTACAAAAATGTTGTAACATTTTGAGGGATAGGTAATCAAATATTTCCAAGTTTGGGAAGCGTAGCGGGAATAACACTTAATTTATTTTTATGTAAAATTGCTACTAGTTGCAGCTACTAGCAATTTGTATGGATGTTTTTCCCATTTCGCTTGCAATTTTCCCGGTCTATTCTTCATTTTCTTTAGCAGTCTAGGTATTGAACTTAACTTCATGAGGTCCCTGATTCGAATCCCGGGTCGGGCAACAAAAAGAAAAATTGGGTTTTTCCAATTTTCTAATAAAAAAAATATTGCTCGGGATGGAAATGTGCCCGGTTGGCGATAGGCTTGCCACCTCTCACACTGTGGGACTTAGTGCCTTCGGCTAGTCGTGGGTGCCCTGGTTGTGCCTCTGCCTACATCTATGGGGTATAGGCTTGAAGATATTTTTTTTTATTCTTCACAAGGACCTTTTCCTGAAGACAACAAACAAAAAATTTAAGAATTAGCAAAATTGGTCCAACCGTTCAGGTGTGATGCAATGACTGGGGATTCATTTTTACATAAATAATAATCACTAGACCAATGCTATGGTCCACTGGTAGTAGAGTGCAATAGAGTGCTGTAAGCAACTTGTGTAGGTCGTGATTGACCGCCTTATATATTCCTGTCACTATGGCTCTGTTATATTCTGGTCTGGAGGATAAGGTAACCGGTAGACTAGCACAGTTGGCCTTACATAGACACATATATCTATCATACAGATAGAACTACAATAATATAGATAGATATGATGTGTGTATGTGGAACCTATATAGGTAAATTTTTGCTGTTTAGCTCCGGAACCCTGGAAATTACTCATTTTGTCTGAAGGGAAGGGAAGGGAAGTCCCCTGTAGGGAAGGAAATAATGTAATTAATTTCATACTATTATTTTCTTTTCTTCCTTTAGGTTTTGGCAATCGCGTTAGCATTTTGCTAACGCATTTTGTTAGCAAGTAGAAATTTACATAAATTTGCATCAAATTTATCAAAATCGGGATTAAATTATGAAGTAGTCATAAGTCATGTCATGGTCTTGGGTAAAGTGGTGTTCCTGTTACTCAAGCTCATATAGTGAGATTTGGCAGCAACGAGGAAATACACGATACGCTAACATCTTCATGATTATTTCATTTGTGCACTTTCACTGAACCAAATGTACAAAATGCCACCAAAATTGACTTATTTCACTCAATATAAACACGAAATTCAATAATTATGAAAAACTTTTACCAAATTTTCTCTCGATGGCGCCAAAATTTCCTCATATTACTCTAATATTATATTATCAAATTAAACAGCATTAAACTGGAAAATAACGTTGCCCTATGATTAACTTTTACCCCATTAAGCTTTACACCAATTAGGTCCAAAAGCCTTACGATAGCTAAACGGTAATTATTACTCGCTTGATTGGTTAACTACCAGTCCCTAATGTGAAGTTTTCACGATTACGGATAGTTAAGTTAAAATGTGTTTTATAACATTGCATACATATTACGTAGGTACATATTTTTATGTAGTACCTGTTTGGGGTAGGCAATGAGCATGAAATGCCTTGGAGACTTGCTTTGTATGCTTCTTCCTCTTTTGGACTTTCGGAGACTTCCTAATACAATTTGTTTGCCTCATTGGTCGAGGGTTTAGCGTACATGGCTAGCAACCTACATGAGAGGTCTGTTTCTGGACGTGGATAGACATTTGGAAGGAATATCTTAATATCTGCATTTCCGGATCTGGGTGGTTATTAAATTTATTCCAGTATGTTTTTAAGCATTTTAATATATTTGTATCGCTAACACGAGCCATTATTTTGCTTACTTTGAGTTACATGAGTTTGCATAATTTATTTAAGATTTTTCTTATGCCATTATTTTGGATCGCCTCTGTGGTCTAGCGGTTCAGTTGTTGGACTTGACTACATGAGGTTCCGGTTTCGAATACCGGGTCGGGCAACACAAAGCAAATTGGGGTTTTCCAATTTTCTAATAAAAATGTTGCTCGGGTAGGATACGTGCCCAGTTGGCAATATGCTTAGTATCTTCGGCTAGTCGTGGGTGCCCTGGTTGTGCCTCTGCCTACCTCTTCGGAGATATGGCCGTGAAGATACTATTTTTTATATTATTTTTGTCTTGGATTAAAAAATGATTTCGATCATCATTATTTCTACATGATCGAACCAATGGAGCATGTCTCTTTTCATTTTTACACCAATACTTTCTTTCAATCCTACTCATCTTTAGATATTATTCTTCCATGGAATGCCAATTTAGATCTACTCGCGTTCCTATAATGAGAATGTGTGAACAAAACCTGGTTTTTAATACGTATATTTAAAATACTAGCAATAGTGAACTTAATTTAAGAAACAGTTTTTGTGAAGAGCAAATATAATATTATTAGATTATATTATGATAAAAGTTATGAAATATTAAATTCCGAATAATTCTACAAGTAAATCGTTCAGGTATTATTTACGAGTAGTGTCAGGTGTCTCCAAAACCATTATATTTCTATAAAAAAAATAATGAATGTGATGTTACTGAGCAAGTATGTAGGAACTGTGATTTTGGAACGAGATAGCCTCTGCCAAATGCGCAAGGACTTGGCGTGAAGATAATATTCTTGAGAAACTCCAATTACGTGTTGTACGTAATTTTTTACATGATATGTCTTATGTTGTATGAGCTTGGATATCGTGTTCTCGGAATTGTAAATAAGAAATTGTTTGACAATGCTAGTAAGTTGTCAGTCGTTTATTTGACTGTCCCTGAGTTCATTCGTACAATGTTTTTGTAGAGAGTGACTATCTCAGTTTCATTTTTGTATATCATTGTCTCAATATTTTGTGTCATGCTCTACACAGATCTACCGCGATAAAAACTGTTAAGTCATATTTTAAAATACTGTACATCCAATATAATGTTCGTATGTGGCGTATAACTTGTACGTGTATTAGATTATGAAATAATTTGAATTGAAAATAGCTCGGCTAAGGAAAAGTTTCTCCACTTCAACAGACACCTGTAATTTGTAATTAGAAATTTTAAAAGCTGTAGGTTTTTTTATAAACCTATTGTAAGAATATTTATAATATTAAACACGTTTTAAGAAATGTTTGGATTAGATAATAAATAAATTTATTTCAATGTATTTAAATGTGTATTATAGAAAATTTCTGCAATTACCTCGTACTTTAAATTAGCTAAGAGTCGATATTTGATTTGTCGTTTTTTCGTTTTTTATTAACGTTTAAATATAATTGGAATACCCAAACTACAGTGTAATTATGATATAAATATGAATTATACCACCTTCATTGTGATTGATTTCATATTTTAGCACATGGATACGCTTACGCTTTACGCTTTGTATATACAGAATTTAAAGATATAACTTAACGGTTTTTATCAGGGTGCCTCTGCTGCAGAGCATGACACAATATATACGCTAAGAGCCAGCTTTGATAGACAATTCGAAATTATTTAAATACACTTCAGAGAATTACGCTCAAAATCAATTGATTAAAACGAATTAAAACGAATTAAAAGTAATTATTTTGCACTTCGGAGATTCATAACGTTTTCAATTGAACACTGAATTGCTTATTGTAACAGAAAATGTAGATATAATCGTGTAATTGGATTAATTCAATTGTAATCGTCATGAAATTGAAGAGTTAAATTTAAATTAAACATAAAAATTTGAGTCCAGTTTGTTGCTTATTAACTCAAGTAATTATTTTGCTCGTATTTTGAGAAAAATATCAAAATTTAGATGATTCAATTCAACATTTTCAGAATTTTCGTTTTTACATATTCCTTATAATGTGAAATTACCTAGATAAACTTGCCCTATTTTTACTTGTAGAAGAATCACAAAAGTGTGATATGTCACTTACCTATGTAATTTAATGGTTGATGATCGAACTACAAAATCAAAAAACTTAAATTTCAATCTAACGTAGTCTAAGTATTCGAAAAAGGGTTTTCTTCGAATTTCTTAAAATTATATCATTATATACAAACTTTGTGGTATGAAACCAAACAGAAAGTACGCTTTTACCAATAAAAAAATGAAAAGTGTAAAAAGTGCGATGAATATAATATAACCTACTCCATTTTTCATATTTGTTAAAAATATATTTTCACCAAGAGCTGACGTTAAAGATTCTATTAGGTCTTATCATATTAGAGCTCTAAATTGTGCCAAAACGTTATGGATATTTAACTGAAAGTAAAATCAATCAGACATCTATGAAATCAAATAAAGAACTGTTAATATTCCATATTAACTTGGTAACACACAGACAGACAGTAACTTTTTTATTTTTTTTATATTTTTCTTTTTTTAATGTTTTTAGATTTCTTTTGTTATGATATTGGAAGGCAAACAAGCAGACGGACTTCCTGATGGTAAGAAATTCACGCTGTCAAGGGACATTAAATGTGGTAATTTGCCCACCTGAAACTGGGATATTAGACCTGGAGGAAAATTAAGTGTACCGTCTAATTTATCCTCCGAACCGGAGCACTAAAACGGTAGGTGTTGATGTTATAGCGACAGGAATAGATAAGGTGGTAGTACCAATCTGGATAAGTTGCAAAACTGTACCACCTTTTTCTTTTTATATTGCTGGAAGGCAAACAAGCAGATGGATTTTCTGGTGGAAAAAAATTACGCCACCTATATACATCAAAGGTGGTAATAGTGCGTTGCCTACCTGAAGCCGGTGAACCTAGTTAGATTTCCCAGTGCAAGTGTCGGTAAGCCTGTGTGCGCCTCTTACGAGCTGCCTTGTAGAAAAGTAGACGGTCTACTCTGCAAAGGAGCCCAGACCAACACGGAGAAAGACACATACTCCGAGTCCCTAGTTGAAATATAGTCAAATAATTCGAGAAAACATAGTAGGTTTGATAAAACTTACTGAGTTACATTAGGAAGGTACACATAATGTGCGATTCCATTTTCTTCTAATTTGTCAAAGAACTTCATTCTTCTCTCTGGTGAAACCATGACATGCGCGTCTCTTTTTTCTGGAGCTCCGGGTTGCCATACATCCAAATTTAATTCTGATTCTAATTCCTGAAGAATTTTCAGGTCTGTAATATCTCGTAATTTGACCCCATGTACAGAATATCTGTAAAAAATAGAAATAAATAGATAAATACCCTTACACTGAGTCTCTTGCGTGGTAACAGTAGTGAGTGCTAAGTATCGTTATTCCTGCACAGCAGTTTTACAGTGTAGTAGACTACTAGCGGCCAGGTACGTGCTTTGCTACGTATATGTATAATGACCGCATTAATGACATAATACAACAAAGGAAAAAAAAAACAACTGAAAAAGTTTCAATATGAGATTAAAATTTAATTCATCATTTCAAAAATTTAACTGAATAATACCTATTAACAAAGTGATCCGCCATTTATTGAATTTATTTGTTAGAAAAATGTGATAAAATATGAAGAACCGCTCGACCGATTTTAGGTAAACTTCGCATGAACCATCTAATAAATAGTCCAAACAAAGCCTAAACATTTGGATTG
>NJDC01002811.1:24958-38955 GCA_002245475.1 Calephelis virginiensis | reverse complement strand
AATTCCTTTAAAAAGTATAATTTCTGTTTAAAAGGCTTTTAAATTGTTACTGCTAGCAAGAGACATTTTAATAGTAATAGCCATAAACTTTTGTTGCATTTTATGAGTGAAATTTTATCTGCATTGTTTCTGACCTTGAACGCCTTTGTATTCTAGCGGTCCAATATTGGATTTGACTTGATGAGGTCTCGGGTTCAATACCTGGCTCTGGCAACTTAAAAAAGTGTATTTTTTCTGTTTTGTATTAAAAAGTGGCATTGTAAGGGATGATAGGTTAGCCACCTATCACGTTGTGGCACTTAGTGTCTTCGGCTAGTCGTACCCCTGGCTGTACCCCTGCCTACTTCTTCGAGGGTAATGCAGTGAAGATGATCTTGTAGTGACCCCGGGATAGAAATCAAACTCTACGTTGGCTTACAATATTTTTTTAGAGAAAGTCATTCTACAAATGAGCTCGGACGAAGAGAGATACAAAAAAGTATTTGCCTGACTTTAAAACTGGAACAAGACATTGGTGAGCGCTTCCATAATAGTGTCAGATATTTGTAAGGATCATATCAAGCTCTACCATTCTGATACACGTCATGACGTGTTCCGGTTCGGAGAGTTAGGTAGCCGGTAAACTTACATTTGTTTGAGGCCTAGCATCCCGGCCTCAGGTTGGCAACGCACCATTGCCACCTTTGTTGTCTCTAGGATTTTCTTAACATCAGGAAATCCGTCTGCTTGTTTGCCTTCCAATATTATAAAAAAAAGATGTTTAGTAGGAAAACAACCTGTACTCTGAAAAACATCTCAGTACACGCTAATGTTTTCCACTAGATTTTTTGGTTAAGGACCACTTAACACAATAATGTACACAAAGTGTTAAAAATATTTTCTAATCATTCTCCAGATTAGGAGTATTTTTTGTTTAAATTTACAAATATTAAGGCCCACAAATGGACATCCTACTGGCAATATAATATATTTTGTAATGCGCTCGCGGTCATAGTCCACGTTCTTTATTGTAATGTTAGGGTGACGTTGTTTTCAAGGTGGGAGGAACAATGTGTGTAATACATTTTTTAAAATAAATATTACGTATTAATTTTATTGTATCCAAAGCCCATAAAAAACAGACTGCACTCCGGGAATGCCGGCAGAAGCGAAAACTTGAATATTAACGTTGTGCATTTTGAATATTTTGAAATTATTAGGGAATATTCATTTGTTGCGCTATAGTACACAAATGTGACAACACGAACATTCGCGCAAGCGCCCTGCGCCATCTTACGAAATTTCAGGTCACGTGTCCTGACGCGAGTTTAGAAGTTTTTACCCATTCCAAAAAAAGTGCGCAGCGCCTCTAAATGTTTACTTCAAAAACGTAGGGTATCAAAAAATGCGAAAAATAAACAAATACTGATTACACGAGTTAACACGCCTATAGCAAGCACTGACGCTACGGTGGCTGGAACATTTCAAATGTTAGTAAGTCCCAATTGAAACATAGTTATTATTAAATTTAAACGTAGTGAAACTGCAAAAAATCCTATTCGACTGCAATAATGCTGCCGTCTAAGTAGACAAGTATTGAGCATTTCCCTCGAGCACCTAGGTAGTAGGTACACTCTAATACAAAAAGTTTTTTATAAATTAATTCAAAAAATGCTGGGAGATCGTTAATCGATTTCTCAGTAAAATACAAAAAATGTGGGAGTTGAACTAATAACTTAATTCTTTTTTTTATCTTTAAAATCAGGCTACATTTAATTTTTATGTTAAAAAATACACACCCTGTATAAATATCATGATTGCCACAAAATATTGCACTTGGTAACAAAACGCACAATACAAGTGAAAAACGTATCATTTTTGTGGGGTTACAATAAATACTACGACGCTTAAAATATAGAACGCGATAACAACAATGATAGAGAGTGTATCTTATCTTAACACTATTGAAAGATAATTGTAAATTGTATGGATAACATATTGGATTGAAATTATTTAATCCATTTTGACGGTTTTTCCTAAATTTTGTTATTACAATTTTATTATTATTTTGTTATATTGGCAGACGTTGTTCTGCTATTTTTTTAACATGAGTTTAGTAAAAAAATATGGGGTGAGTCACCCTTGTCACTAATGGCATGAAAAATAGATGTTAGTGTATTCTCAGACCTACTCAATATGGTCACAAAATTTCATGGGAATCGGTCAAGCCGATTCGGAGGAGTACGGGAACGAACATTGTGACACGGGAATTTGATATATGAGATAGCATTTTAATATGTGTCACCTCAAACTCTTTTGCTGAGTAGCATAATTTAAAGGATTTAATTGATATCTTCAATAGTCGGTTGATTTTATTAACTTCACTTCTAAATACTCATATTTTCAAATGAAAAAAAAAACACTTATCCTGTTTTATGTGTCATTTATTATAGTTATCATTAGAAGATTTGGTGTGAGTTACATTATAAGTATGTTTGTCCAAGTTGAACTTTGCCACACCATTATAATGCAGCTAACCTCTAAAGATTACGCTGATTTTCAGCGTATACGCTTGTGTTTATGATATAATGGAAATCATGTGATGACGCAACCGAAAGACGATAGGAACTTTGAAATTTCAAAATATTATCCTAAGCTATCCTAGCTTAAGCTAACAAATAAAAATCAATATTTTACAAGTTTTTTTTATCAAAAATTTAATAATTATCATTAAAAACTTATTCGTTATTTCTATTAATAAACTGTTGCCCGTGGCGTTGCCCGTGTGGTTAATAGTCCCACAGGGACATTTTTTCAGGATAAAAACATACTGTGTGTTAATCAAAGTTACTAAGTTACTATGTGTGTGCCAAATTTCATGAAAAATAGTTCCGCTGTTTTTGCCTGAAAGAGTATGAAATAACTACATACAAACTCAACTAAAAAATAGAATAGCGTCATGACGCTTAGCCTTAGCAATAAGTTGATGCCGTAAAAAGTAAAATCGTAAGGATTTATAAATAACTAGCTGCCTGTGCCGGCTTCGCTGGTATTTTTTTTATTATAAATTGATATGTCAGCTATCCTATACTTCAAGTTGAATCAAACTGCACACGGTGTGTAAATTTCATAAAAATCGGTAAAGTAGTTTAGGAGTCCATCGATAACAAACAGCATGACATGTAATTTATTTATATAAAGATAATAATGTATGAGTGATACCTACGGAAAACAGCCGAAGGGTTGTTCAAATTAAAAATGTAAATAAATTAGATTTTTCTTTCTTTTCCCCGTGTTGTTTCAGGCTCCTTAGACTATCTGCCTTCCTACTAGGCAGCTCGTAAAAGGCGAGCATAGGCTTACCGTCACTAACACCGTGACTTCTGAGTAGGTGGCAGAGTTTCACAGCGACTCGCCCGGATTGGTACCACCGCCTTACCTATACTTGCCGTTATAACGTCAGTGCTTGCCGTTGGCGTGTTCCGGTTCGTAAGGGTAAGGTAGCCGGTAAACTTACTTTCGCTGGAGGCTTAACATCCCGGCTTCAGATTGGCAACGCACCATTACCACTTTTAGTGTATCTAGGCGGCCTGAATTTCTTACCATCAGGAAATCCGTCTGCTTGTTTTCCTTCTAATATCATAAAAAATGCACTAAGCTACATTACGGATGAGAGGTTACTTGAAAATATTTAATGTAATGACTTAACCATTTCGTGATATTTTGACACTATGACATATAACATTAACGTAACCTGCGAAAAAAAAATTAAGGGAAAACTAAAACAAAATTGGCTTAGTAATCTTTCAAGTTTCAGTGATCCGTCATCAAATATTTGTACAATTTCTAAATTATATATTACTTGATAACCATCGAAATAGTAAGTTTACATTAGATGGATTGAATCTCTTTCATAATATTGACCTGAGGGTAGAATCCGATTTCAATATAATAGAATCCGTGGCTGAAACAATTCATTCTTCATTGTCATATCAAGCTCAGACTATTTTTTTGACAGCAAAGAATTAGGACTGCCTGTGTGGTCTAGCGGTTCAATTGTTGGACTTGACTGCATGAGGTCCCGGGTTCGAATCCCGGATCGGGCAACAAAAAGAAGATTAGGATTTTCCAATTTTCTAATATAAAAAAATGTTGCTTGGGATGTACCCGGTTTGCGATAGGCTTGCCACCTATCACATTCTGTGATTTAGTGTCTTCGCCTAGTCGTGGGTGCCTTGGTTGTGCCTCTGCCTACCTCTTCGGGGATATGGGCATGAAGATATAAAGAATTAGGCTCTACTGACGGTAAGAGACGTCCGTCGTCCATTCAATTCGTTGTCTCCTAAAAGAATACCAAATACATTGTAATTGCTTAATTGAATATAATTACCCATTGGCATTTGGCAGTTGGTGGTACCGCCATACATTCATTTACCTATTGGCATTCGGCATCTAAGTGCAACAATTAACAGCCTTAACCGTTCATCAGCGTTTCCAGCATGAAGGCATCCATAAATTAGGTGGTAGATATTCGCAGCGACTCAACCGGATTGGTACCACCGCCTTACCAATTCCTGCCATCATGATGTCTGTGCTTGCTATTGATGTGTTCCGGTTTAAAAGAAAGGTAGCCGATAAACTTACTTTAGCTCGAGGCCTAACATCCCGGCCTCAGGTTGGCAACGCACTATTACCAACTTTGGTGTTTCTAGACGGCGTGAATTTCTGACAATCAGGAAATCCGTCTGCTTGTTTACCTTCCAATATTATAAAAAAAAACGAAAAGAAAAACCATGTTTATAGAAAAGAAAGGACAACGTCTGTTGGTTTAGCTTGTGATGAATATATAATACCTTCACTGTATGGTATCTATGCAATGATTTATCGGGATGAACTCGACCATATCTTACTGACATTGGCAAAGTCACTTTCCATTGTCAGTATCCGCTCAATCTATAAATTTTAAAGAAAGACAAAATTTCGCCCCAGACAGGATTTGAACCTGTAACCTTTCGTCTCAAGCCGACGAATGCTCTAACCAATTGAGCTACTGAGGATTCAAGTCCCGTGGCGAAATTTTTAATTCATTTCTAACCCGTTAACGCGGGTAGTTATGTCCTATAGATACACAATTCTGAGTACCCACCAAATGAGTTCATCATTACAGATGAAATTCACGTTTTAAGATGGCCATAACTTTCGTTTCTCGCAACGTATTTTTAGTTTAGCACTTGCCCTGTGCTTGGGATAGATTTCTATAAATTTTAAGGAAAGAAAAAATTTTGCCCGAGACAGGATTCGAACCTGTAACTCAATTGGTTAGAGCATTCGTTGGCTTGAGACGAAAGGTTACAGGTTCAAATCCTGTCTGGGGCGAAATTTTTCTTTTTAAATTTATAGAAATCTATCCCAAGCACAGGGCAAGTGCTAAAATAAAAATCCGCTCAATCTAGTCTCAATATTAAAATGACGGACTGAATGTTTCGTATCTTACAATCGGCGCCATATTTACTGTGTACCGTTATATTAAAGCTGGCAGATAATACAATTTATCGCTCATTTGATAACTGCTTGATTTATTTCGGCTCAAATAATTCATTCATTTGTTCATAAGTCGTTGTTGTTTTGTTCACATGGAGGGAACTACACTAAAAGAGTGGGAGCTTTCTTCATCAGAAAAGCTTGAAAAGGAAGTAGATTTTCATGTGAATTCAAGTTTTGATGGATTTCCTGATGTTCAACGTGATAGCGATAGCATTAATAAAGGTGATGATGGTAACGCTATAATTGGCAAATAAATATAATGTTAATACACTCAAGGTGGTAATGGTGCGTTGCCAACCTGAGGCCGGGATGTTAGGACTCGAGCAAAAGTCAGTTTACCGGTAACCTTACCCTCAGAACTAAAAAACGTCCACGACAAGCACTGATGTTATGGCGGCAGGAATAGGTAAGGCGGTGGTATCAATCCGGGTGAGTCGCTGTGAAACTCAACCATTTACTCAGATGTCATGATGTTAGTGACGTTATGCCCATGCTTGCCTTTTACGAGATGCCTAGGAGGAAGGCAGATGGTCTATTCTGCAAAGGCGCCCGGACCAACACGAACAATAGACATCAATGACGAAAAATTAAAAAAAATGGTTGTAAAAGAGAGCTTGCCACTAACAAGAGATATCTTACAGTGAACCTAAGATATAAAAGAAATACAGTGTACAAACTAGAGACAAAGATAGAATTACGATTATTTAAAATTATAAATTATAAAATACTCCACACAAAAATTTTCCCCGTATTGGCCTAAGTTCGGAGACTAGAATAGACCATCTTACTGTCAGACAGCTTGTAAGAGGCGATCTTAATATTGAGTTTAATACCAACAAAACCACTAGAGTGCCGCGCAGCAATTTGCCCTGGTAGGGATCCACTACCTTCCCTATTCCTGCTACCATAATGAATATCATATTCCGGTCCGGAAGGTAAGATAACCAATAGACTTGCATAAAAGGCATAGCATCTCAGATAGCGACGCACCTGTAACATCTATTGTGTCTACAGGTTTCGGTTAGCTCTTACCATCACGAGAGTCGTGCGCTTGTTTGCTGATAAAAAGACAAGCTAAAATTCTAAAAAGATAAAAATTGTTATTTAAAACTAAAAACTACTCGATATATTTACTTAATAATAAGATTTATATTGCTGATAAGAAAAATGTGAAAAATATTATATAATATGATACCTACTAGTAAAGTACAACATGCAGTGTTGCCTGATAAGATAATGTTAGCGATAAGCCGATGTTGGTATCTTTCAAGCTATATGGGCTAGCAGTTAGCCTATGCTTAAAAAGAACTCGGAATTATCAGATGAATAAATCGAAAGAGGAACAAACGAGCGAACACAAAAGACAAACAGATAATCAGACAGACAAATCTACAGACCTGAAATAATAGCCAGACACACTCAATGAAACTCAAGGTTACCAAAAATAAGACAGGTCTCAAAAGACTCTAATATAGCGAAATGTTGAAAAAGTTTTAATGACAATAACAAACACTATTCCACGTAAATTTCATAAATTATTCTTAAACTCAGATTCAATAATTTTTATTTGACCTTCTATGTTACAAATTTTGATGAAGTGCAAGATATTTAATGTTAGACCAATATAATCCTAGCCAAGAAATCTTCAAATTAATTAAGAAACAGTTAAGAAAAACGTTATAAATTACGAAACGTAAATAATTCCAACTTTTTTTACAAAATCGTGAGTAAACAAACGTAGTGTTTGACTGTAGTATAGCTATAGGTAGCATGTGATGCAAATGCGTATATCTCATCGACAGTTCACATAATAAACGGTTAGGAACAAAGTTTTGAATTACGAAACGTGAGTAATTCCAACGTTTCATCAACAGCAAAAATATAAACAGTTAGGGACAAAATTTTTAATTACGAAACGATAATAATTCTAATTATTTTTTGCAAAATTGTAAATAAACAGACGTAGTTCTCGAGTGTATTTTAGGTATAGATAGTATGTAATGCAAAAGCGTATAATGTTTCATCAACAGCTTATATAAAAACGGTTAGGAACAAAGCTTTGAATTATGAAACGTGAGTAATTCCAATTATTTCCATCAAAATTGTCAATAAACAGACGTAGTTCACGACTGTATTTTAGGTATAGATAGTATGTAATGCAAAGGCGTATAATGGTTCATCGACAGCTCATATATAAGCGGTTAGGAACAAAGTTTTGAATTACGAAACGTGAGTAATTCCAATTATTTCCAGCAAAATTGTCAACAAACAGACGTATATCGCGACTGTGTTAAAGGTATAGATAGATTAAGTAATGTAGTTGCGTATAATGTTTCATCAACAGCACCCACTGATGTTTATGAAAATTAATGGATTTCCCGCAATAACAATGGATGTTTCTCCAACTAAAGTGAGTTACATTGTTAGTCCATCAACGCTCTCTGTTCAGGATTTAGGACAACAAAGGTGGATTAGAAACTTCCAACTAAATCCTGACTGTTTGTAATTATGACGCATTTAAGGGTATTTGGGACAAGGTACAATGTTTTAACCCTCGACTGAAAAAAATATAACTTTGATGTTTGTGTATGTGCATCTGTGTGTGTTTGTGTGTGTGAGTGTGTCCGTGGTGAGATAATTTTTAATGGATAGACTAATTTTAATGCGGATTTTTTGGTTAAAATCCATGGAAATCGACATAGTTCTTAGTACGACTACGAGTAGGTTTTGTTTGGGGTTATTTTTTTATTTTAGTTTTATTTATAAGTATTTTAAATTATTTTTTATGATATTAGAAGGCAAACAAGCAGACATAAGAAATTCACGCCGCCTAGAGACACCAATAGTGGTAATGGTGCGTCGCCAACCTGAAGGAGGGATGTTAGACCTCTAGCAAAAGTAAGTTTACCGGCTACCTTACCCTCCAAATTGGAACATGTCATGACGTTATGGCAGGCAAGAATAGGTAAGGCGGTGTTACTAATCAGGGCGAGTCGCTGCGAAACTCTACCACCTTGTCATATGTCACGGTGTTAGTGACGGTAAGCCTATGCTCGCCTATTACGAGCTGCCTGGTAGGAAGGCAGATGGTCTATTCTGCAAACCAACACAAGGAAAAAATAATCTTAAGGCTAAGAATACGAAGTCTGACTTTTTTGTATGCCTCCTCATGCTGGTAAATTAAGCGTGATAACTGATACATTTTAAATACTTGTTAACATTTTGTAAAAAAATGGTTATTGTAAAATAACTGGTAAAATGTTGAGGTTTCAAAGTTTAAGTATAAAGTGTCGAAAAACTGAAATGTCGGAAAAACGTGAAGTACTATACTCGTTACCGTCTCTGTAAATTATTTGTATGAAAACTTTGAACAGCGCCTCTATTGGTAATTAAAAGAAACACATTTTTAGACCAAAAGTGTCATAGATTTCGACAGGGAGTTTTAACGCCATCGAAAGAAAAGACGGTCGAAGTTTTTTCATAATAATTGAATTTCGTGTTAATATTGAGTAAAATTAGTCAATTTTGGTGGCATTTTGTACCATTTTTGTTTAGTGCATAAATTAAATAATCATGAAGAAATTAGCGTATCGTGTATTTCCTCTTTGACGCCAAATCAAATTTTTACTTGATTAATGGCAAAATAGTAACGTGAAGGCCAAACCTAAAGAAATAAGATTTCGACACGTAACTTACCAAATGTAAGCATACCACTAATGGCAAAGCGTCAGAGCCTCAAGCGGGTAAACAAAAGACGCAAAGGGGAGCAACTATATTATAGAGCAACTGGCGTTTACTAAGCGACTACGGAGTACGGTGCGAACCGCAAATCTCATTTTTTCATAAAAAAATATGTTCACGCCCATATTCCCGAAGAGGTAGGCAGAGGCACAACCAGGCACCTACGACTAACTGAAGACACTAAGTCCCATAATGTGATAGGTGGCAAGCCTACCAACCGGGCACATATCCAATTCCGGGCAACGTTTTTTTTATAAGAAAATTGGAAAGCCCAATTTACTTTTTGTTATCTACAGAGGCGACATTTTAGATCTTGTACAATTTTTAATCAAAGAGAAATTTTTCAAATACACTGTCTTGTATACACCTAAATGTAATCTAATCCTGGGCGCAGAACTGATTGACGTGTCTTAAGAGCTACCTAGCAGGGAGGTGTATACCACTCAGCTTATCCGAAACATTTTTTTTTTGTTTGTTGTAACAAAAATTTAAAGAACTAATTATTCGTTAAGTTACTAGGTAAATTTACAAGAAATCCATCCTACTACGACTTGATAAGACGTTTTTTAATATTACGTTATGACGACAGAAATATATTAGGCGGTGGTACCAATCGGGTTGAGTCGCTGCGAATCTCTACCACCTAGTCAGATGTCACGGTGTTAGTGATGCTAAGCCTATGCTCGCCTTCTACGAGCTGCCTGACAGGTAGATGGTCTATTCTGGAAAAGAGCCATGACCAACACGGGGCAGAGTTTCACTAAGTGTTTCAATTGGTTTTTAGTACAAAAAAACATTTTTTAATTAGTATTACTAGCATTCATTTTTAATTGATTTCCTTAAGAACTACACGTACTATTGGTACGATGACGTTTACATACTAATTTATTTAATTGACGTAGTATACTCATTAGTCATTCTTTTTAATGATTAAAATCATATCAGAGAAAATAAATACTCTCTATCGGTAAAATCACATACATTTTTTTGTTTAAGATAACAATAGCGTGTACATTTTCAATTAAAACGATGCATGGTAAAATTTTTAGGAAATGAAAGTTATCCGCTAGATGTCGAATAAATAAAAATAACAGCGTTAAAAAACCGACTTCAAAACTAAAAAGTAAAAAATAAAGATTAAATGTTAATTATATAGTACCTATTTATATGTGCCATTTTTTTTTATCAAATCTTTCTTATTTTTAACTTTTTAGTTTTGAAGTCGGCTTATTAACATAGTTATTTTAATTTAATACTTTTTAGTTGATTGCTGATATGATTTAATTTAATAAAAATAGATTGCTGATAATATAAAAATTTATGGGCCTGTTTGAGTATTTTTTATGGGACCAATTTAATAGGTAATCGGTTCAAAAACTTCGGAAAAATCGGTGTATATACTTAAAAAAATTACAGGCCGAATTGACATCCTCCTCAATTTTTTTAATTCGGTTAACGGTCGAGTAACGTTCGTTCAGGATCATTAAAAATATTTTGAAAATAAAAATGATATTTGCGAAAGTACGTATTCCATGTAAACATTTAATTGCACATTAAAAGTCATACACACAGACATAATCATCATGCTGTTAGGCAGAGAATATCGAGTGCCAAACCTTACGGTCCTGGCAAACCTGCCTGGTTTGAACCTAGCTTTCATTACACTTTTCATACAAACACGCCGGTTTCGGAGACTCTTGACACCACCTTCAGATAACACCCGATCGATTTGATCATGGAATGTCAACCTAGGTCTCCCCGAGTAAATTTACATTCGCATAGAATATCTACATTGTCAATTTTTCATCAGTCATTCATTCCACTTGGCCGAACAACAACACATTACAACATGGCCGAACAACAACACATTCCACATGGCTAGGTGGCGTCCTACGGTAAACATCATCTTATTAAAGATCTCGTGAAAAATATTGTTTAAAAATGTTCTTTACGTATAATAAATAAAAATAATATTTAGTCATATAAAGTTAGAGGTGATATAATCCGGTTACATCCGTTTGCCAGAATTTCATTTGCCATAATTTCATCTAAAAGATGTAAAATAAGCCTTTATTTTGCTAATTCCGCGTAAGCAAACTTGCTTACGCGGAATTAGCAAAATAAAGGCTTATTTTACATCTTTTATAATGGATTTCCGCAAAGTAACGCCTGATTCAATAAAATATAATTTCATCTGCTATAATGGTCAACAGGCATAATATTGTTTCTCATAATTTCATATGTCATACTCATTGTTTACTATATTAGTCACGTGCTAGAAACTATGTTTCCAATAAAGTCAACTTCAATAATATCATTTGCTAGCATGAATGTAAGCCGTATTATCACAACTCATAACATCATTTACCATAAAAATAACGTCTAGAAAAAGAACATACATTCGTTTTATACTAAATGCTAATATTAATACTAAATTCTATATGGTTTCGGTATAGTTTGTTTCGGTTAGGTTAGGTTAGAACATGAAAGACAACGCACGAGCCGAGCGAGCGAAGCGAGCTTGCCGCGGCAGCGGCCGGCGAAGTGCCAGAAAGCTAATCGATTTTTAGAACAAATGCGTTAGGTTAAAATTGAACAGAAGCGACTTTGATCGTATAAAATGGTACTAGATAAATAGTTATTAAAAATAAAGATAACTCTAATATGTTATCATAGTGTCATATATTTATCAGAAATAAAAAATCGTACTGTGATATATTTATTTTGGATAGGTTAAGTTAGAACATGAAAGACAACACACGAGCCGAGCGAGCGAAGTGAGCTTGCCGCGGCAGCGGCCTGCGAAGTGCCAGAAAGCTAATAGCTTTTTAGAACAAACGCGTTAGGTTAAATTTTAACGGAAGCGACTTTGATCGTATAAAGAGGTACTAGATAAATAGGTATTAGAAATAAAGACAACTATAATATGTAATCGTACTTTGATATATTTATTACAATTTACATTTTACGTAATGCAAATACAAATTTTTGTAAGGCATTTAAATATTCTGTTGAATAATATTATTGCAATCAATAAAATGGATAACAATACGTATGGCACTTGTATCATTATGGAAACTAATTTTAGGGCGAATAAGACTATGTCACAAGAATATTATGGTTAACAAAACATTCGGGCAAATAAAAATTCGGGCAAATGAAATTCTGGCATTTGAATATATGGCGTATAATCTTCGGGAAAATAATAGACAACCGATATAATCGTACTTGTATTTGTTTTTGCAAAAAAGTGAAGAATTGTGCATTTAAATACGTGAAACATTAATAGTGAATTAGTGGCTATATTTTTTCAGTAACAATTGAAAAATCAATTTAAAGTGTAACAATGCTTTTTCTTCTTTAATAACAAAACTTTGTTTATGACAAAATACCACTAAACCTAATATTTTAAGGTAAAACATACAATTTTATAATAATTATAATGCTCCAATTATTGGAGCAATTTGAAAATTTGTCGGGTAGAACACACAAAAATATTTTCTACTACCTACGTGGCACAACTGCGAGGATAAAGATACCTAGTCATAAAGGCCAATAAAGAGTTTTGAAGATTGAAAGTTATTAAAATAAATGAAGTGTAATTTGGCAAGTATTAAATATTTCGTGAACTAGACTATAATAAATACAAGTGGTTAACTATATTTTCATTCTAAATTCGTGAAATTCAAAAGCGGTTGGAAAATAATGTAAGTTTCTTTAATTAATTAGGTAGTATAACGTATATTTAGATAAGAGTCATTAATATTTTTAGCAAATAGTTAGTTTTTTTTTTATAGAAGACTAATGTGATTGTTATATTTTATATATATTAAATTTATATTTGAAATGTTTTTAAATTTATTTTGACTTTAGTTTTAGTAGCCTTTTTGTCAATAATAATTTTATTTATAAGATGTTAGTGAGTAATTTAATAATTTTATAATAATTAATCTGACAATTTTTGTTAATTTTATAATTATCCTGACATATTTTGTATATTTCGTTAAATCACTTGAATGTGCTACATAAAATATCGGTACCAAGATATTATTAAGTTGGTTGCTGTTTTTAAGAGTAAGTTAACTCAGACATTGTATTGTAAGCAAAACCAGTGACTTATTCATATTGTATTTTGTTACTATTTTTTTTAAATAGTTGAAAGATGATAACTAGGCGGGCACAAGCTAAGCAAGAGGAAAATAAATTATATCGCGTATTAGTCGAGTCAAAGAGTAGCAGAGATTTAAGTGACCACTTATTAAAATAAAGAGGAGAAAACGAGGAGCTTTTAGATTTGCTAGAAAGTAATACAAAGTTAAAAAAGGAGATGGCTCTCACTCTAAATTTTTAAATGTAGTCAATGAACGTGATATATTACAAGGCGTAGTAGACAAATTTGACTAATGTAGCGACGACCTTGAACAAATGCCTATCCTGAAAGTCAACTTAATGAAGCTGATAATACTATCTCATTGTTGAAAAAAGAAAATCATGAATTAAAAGTTGCTCAATGTGAAAACATTTACTATAATTTTATAACTGATCAGAATGGTAACAATTGTAACATGCAAACATTGTGTAAAAATAAGATGAAGAAATATACAAAAACTAAGAGATTTATTAAAAAAATACAAGTACTAATTAAAAAAATGAAAAAATTTCGAGTCTATACCAAAATAAAAAAAAATGTCGATAAAATAAAGTCATATAAGTTTGAATTGAAAACTTTAAAC
>NJDC01002811.1:5752-24645 GCA_002245475.1 Calephelis virginiensis | reverse complement strand
AAGAAATATACAAAAACTAAGAGATTTATTAAAAATATACAAGTACTAATTAAAAAAATGAAAAAATTTCGAGTCTATACCAAAATAAAAAAAAAATTCGATAAAATAAAGTCATATAAGTTTGAATTGAAAACTTTAAACACAAAATATGAAACAGATATTCTATCATTACAGTATGAAATAAATTTATATCGCCTCTGTGGTCTAGCGGTCCGGGTGTTGGACTTGACTGCATGAGGTCCTGGGTTTGAATCCCGGGTCGGCCAACATAAAGAAAATTGGATTTTTCCAATTTTTCTAATTAAAAAAGAATGTTGGTCGGGATTGGAGATGTGCCCGGTTGGCGATAGGCTTGCCACCTATCACATTGTGGGACTTAGTGTCTTCGGCTAATCGTGGGTGCCTTGGTTGTACCTCTGCCTACATCTTCGGGGATATGGGCGTGAAGAAGATACAATAAATATATCCGTAGATTTGACCGGTTATAATCAAGATCAATTCAATTCGTTGACACAAAATCATTACTGTAGTTGGAATTATGAATAAAAATAACAAATAATCATGTAAGTACATACAAGGCTTCATCATAAATCAAGCATTGTTAGTAATGCATCTCCTAAATCTATAAACAAATACAATGTGGAAATGTTTAGTGACGAAATAGGAAAAATATGAGTTTACTAGTATCTAAGACCTTGGGGCAACCTATCTTAAATTATTCTACGCCTGGACAAAATTATGAAGATATTTTAAAAAGAGCTCTAAATTACAAATATAGTCCAAACACGATTCTGTGGCAGACAAGGGAACGTCGATATAATGCTTTTAATAAAATTTTATGATGCTTTATTTAAATTAAATATAAGAAAAATAATTGTTTTTACACTGCCCTATACAAATAGGTTACAACCAGCTGAAAATAATATCAAATTTCGGTACAACAACCTCTTGCATACTATTGTGACTAATAATAAAAACACATTCGATTTTATTGACATCAATTTATTTATTAAAAAAAAATTCAAACTGACGAGTATAACATATTTAATAACTTTCTTAAAAAACGAGTAGCAATTGAGCTATCATACCGTATTTCCTCAGCCATGAGTATGGCATAATGGTACATGTATATTGTATAACAATATTTATTATTTAACTTAGGCAAGTAAATTAAAGTTGTTTGTAAGAAAATTATTTTTCAGCATTAATGATTTAATTTTAGATAAATTGAAATAGAAATATGCTGTTAATTAAGTCTGTATTTATTTTAATTACTTGTAATATTTGCATCTAATTTTAATTTAAATGTTTTATTGACATGGATGGATGATTATTGTGATCGTTTCTAATTTAATTTGTATTTTAATGTTGACAACTATACTATTGGATTTTATGTTTAATAACTGTTGAATTTTATTTTAAATGAATTATTTGTTTACAAATTTTCAAATGTTCACTGTTATGTAAAAATATTAATGTATTACTTGACGTCGATAAGTGTCATGTATAAGAACCTACGTCGTATAAACAAAATTTGAATTTGAACCCGCGGAGAATGCCGTTTCTCATTTTAACATTAACACTTTCTTTCAATCCCACACTTGAATTTCACTGTCACGTATGCGATCAGCGAGCGCGTTTCCGTAGCGCTCTCATTTTGAAATTATCATTGAAAATCTCGGTGGATTATAATAATATATTATTATATTAGAAACAAGTAGGTAATAAGAAAAAAACATTGTCGTGCATTTTTGATATTTTGGAATGGTACTATCATTTATATACAATATTCATTTATTGCGCTATTGTACATAAAAATGACATCACGAACATTCACGCAAGCGCCCTGCCCGTCTTACGAATTCTTGTCTTGCGAAATTTCAGTTCACGTATCCTGACGCGAGTTTAGAAGTTTTTATCCATTCCAAAAAAAGTGCGCATCGCCGCTAAACAAGTTTTCACTTCAAAATTTATATTTGTAAGCCTGTGTAAAAGATATTATATAGATGCTACAGAGGCATCGCTGTCCTGCGGTCGGTATGTTAGTTATGGCGCAAGTCTACCGGTTACCATATTTTTAAACTCCAACGCAAAACGAGTATGTATGTGTGTGTGTGTGTGTGTGTGTGTGTGTGTGTGTGTGTGTGTTTATGGCATCATATCTCATACGGAATGGATGGACCCATTTTGATGCGGATATTTTTACGGTACGAGTACATTACATATAGTTTTTGGGGGGTCAATTATTAGACAATTTGATGTAAAAAAAAATAGTGACCTAAATTACTTTTGATTTACAATAAATGCAGGAACGTCATCTAATTTTACTTAATTCCATGACAAATAATTATTTCCGTTTTACTTAACTCATTCTTATTATTATCGCCTGTGTGGTCTAGCGGTCCGGGTGTTGGACTTGACTGCATGAGGTCCCAGGTTCGAATCCCGGGTCGGCCAACAACAAGCAAAATTGGATTTTTCCAATTTTCTAATAAAAATGTTGGTCGGGAAATGTGCCCGGTAGGCGATAGGCTTGCCACCTATCACATTGTGGGACTTAGTGTCTTCGGCTAGTCGTGGGTGCCTTGGTTGTACCTCTGCCTACCTCTTCGGGGATATGGGCGTGAAGATACTATCTACTATCATTATTCTTATTATTATTTTTTGAGAAGCATAACTTCCAAAACATAATTTTGAATTAGTCACTCCTTTTTTAAAGTTTTTCAGAGTTCATTTTGCTCCATTAGAAGCTCTACTGAGCATCTTCTTCGACATTATAATCTAGTCTATAGACTAATGAGTAACTATAATTTGTATAAATCTTCTAATCTTCATCTTAGAATCTAAGCTACAGTCTCTAAGTATAAGTCCATCAACTTTTACTTAGTTTCTCTAAAAATAAGTTCCATTAGTATCGTGAACTTAAAACACTGTCACTAGATACAAAACACTACAACAGTTTTCTGCTTTTTTTCAGAGTGGGTTAAAAATAATCATACAAGATATGCCTACAATAGCTAGCAAAATAATTGTAACTCGTAAAATGTTGGTTGAGTCTTTAGTGAGAGACAGACTGGCTCAAGTTCATTTACAAAACGACATCGAATGTCCCTTATCCGTGTCTGTTTGATGGCAGTCGTCAACAATAACGTTTATTGCGTCCATTGTCCTGAACCGAGATATCTTGCTATTTTACTTTCTGGCACTCGAAACGAAATCACTGATACGAAGTTTGTGAAAGACAGCTACTTAAGTTTTTCCGTTCCTACAAAGGTTTTGCATTAAACACGACGTCTGGATTGGAAGTATTTCGCTATGTAGAAAAGAGTGATGAATTACGAGTAATTTGGTCTTATTAAGACTTCAAAAATGGTTAAACCAATTTAATTATGTTTCTTTTTGTTACGCGTTTTCAGTCAACAGTAGACAGATTTTTAATTTTGTGTGAGTTTTTGAGTTATCCATATTAATAATACAATTCCGAAAGACTAGTCTGTGTCCGTTTGTCAACATTTTACTCTTCCATTAAACCTAAACCGCTTTCGCTGAACTGTTTAACCGGTTTTGATAAAATTTGGTATGCATAAAGCTAAAGATCTTAGTTACAACAAAGGCAATTTTTTTCCAAAATTAGCTCCCACACAGGCGATAAAAATTTGCAAACAAGTATTTCTTAATAATACATACATACTTTTTCGTGTACGGCAAGTCATTTACATGATGTTTATATATACATACAAACATATCTTCACGCCAAGTCCCTTACGGAGTAGGTAGAGAGTATCGAGTGCCAGACCTCACGATGTTAATAATTAATATCGCACCATTTAAAAAATATAATTACCTCCTGCCGAAATAGAATGATTAATAAAATTGATAATGTGACTGAAGTGTTTTTTTTTGCAGTTTCATTGGGATTAAATTATAAAAGAAAATCCGTTTAAGAGCATTTTTAAAACAAGAAGTTGACATAATCTAATTGTTCTTTTCATTGTAACCTTATAAGGGAATACGGGAATGGTTATTGTTTAAAATGTGATTTAATTTTTACATGGTTCTACCTCCCACTTCTGATTGCATTAGAAATCTATGATTACAGTTAAGCTATCTGATAGATAGGCTATTGGTATAACATACGAATTTATAATTACATCGTCAGGATTTAGTGAATTTGGTCGCCCATTGGTCGAATTTAATAATTTTTAATTATTATTTATTCAATATTAATCATTAATAAATAATGTTTAGGCATTGTTAAGGTTCTATCTGTTGTTAATTATTACCATCTTCATTTATCAAGACTAACTTTTTAAAGGAAACAAAATATAAGAATTATTATTGAAAAAATAATAATTCTTTCGCATTTCGCAATTCTCCTATACATAAGTTAAAAGTGTGCCAAATTTCATACTCTTTTCTTCGCGCAATTTTCGTAAAAAGGGGTCCTAAGTTTTTGCTTCATGCATCAATATTATGATTTGCATTTTCCTTGTAATGAGAGAAACGTATTTGTTTAAGTGTAATTAAAATGTTCACAATGTATTTTGGGAAATAACAAATGTAGTTTAAAACTCGTTTACATCCCGGAACTATTGAATCTTCTTTATGATTACTATGAAATATTGCGCTCTAAAGTAAATGTCCTAAGCGCCAAATCACTATTTTTGGCACTATAAAAGTAATTTGAAAAAAAATAATATAAAGACTGAAACAGTTATCTTTTAGGTATAATACTCATCTATGTTTATGTTAAATCTGGTGTCGATATTTTCATAATTGAAGTAGACAGATGGTTTTGCTTTCAAAAAAGGGTTAACTTATTTAATTTTTTCTTTTGAGCAAAGTGAAATTAATTGTGTTTTGGAAACACTAGTCTTATAAAGCATATTAATGTTAATCTTGTGTATTTTTGTCGCCAATATCCATAATTGCTTTGTATGAAAAAACAGTATATTGCAGACGTATTTTAGCATACATGGCCCCTTAACTAATTTGACATTATCGCAGTTTCATCCGCATAGTTTTGAAACGCATATTGTGCAAAATTGATCAACTTATAACAATATCAAGAGATAAGCTATTGATGACTTCATTTATCAAAATCGCAAATTATTATCATTAATCACTATATAGTATAAAACAAAGTAGCTTCCTCTGTCTATATGTCCCTTTGTATCATTAAATCTTTAAAACAAGGCAACGGATTTTAATACGGTTTTTGAATAGATAAAGTGATTGAAGACGAAGATTTATATGTATATTTCGTAACCGGGCGGGCCGCTAGTATAGTATAAAACAAAGTAGCTTCCTCTGTCTTTATGTCCCTTTGTATCATTAAATCTTTAAAACAAGGCAACGGATTTTAATACGGTTTTTGAATAAAGTGATTGAAGACGAAGATTTATATGTATATTTCGTAACCGTGCGGAGCTGGGGCGGGCCGCTAGTATAGTATAAAACAAAGTCGCTTCCTCTGTCTGTATTCACTTTGTTTGCTTAAGCCTTTAAAACTACGAAACGGATTTTGATACGATTTTTGAATAGATTAATTGATTGAAGACGAAGGTTTATATGTATATTTCGTAACCGTTCGGAGTTGGGGCGGGCCGCTAGTATAGTATAAAACAAAGTCGCTTCCTCTGTCTTTATGCCCCTTTGTATCATTAAATCTTTAAAACTACGCAATGGATTTTGATGCGGTTTTTTTTCTTGATAAAGTGATTGAAGGCGAAGGTTTATATGTATATTTTATACCCGTCTGAAGCCAGGGGGCGAGCCGCTAGTATAATGTACTTTTTGAGAACGCAAATAGTGTTTAATACATTTCTGTGGAATATTTCACAAACTTGAAAATGATGTGGAATTTGTTGTGCAGTAATCCTTGAGTGCAAAGGAAAGATTAAAGTTGTTCGATTGTTAGTCCTCACGAAACGTCGAGTGAGTCTACTATTGTTTCATCTTCAATAGCCGTATGGAAGTCACGTAATAGTACTCATGGATCAAATAAAGCCGTTTAGAGTTGAGGGAGTGTTTTTTCAAGGATACATCCTTACTCGCTTTCCTACATATTGCAAATACTAGCAATTTAGCTGCTACCTCCAACTTTGAACACGCTTCACCATTTGACATGCATGTTGCGCTGAAATTGACGGAATTATTATTATTAGATAGAAAGGGCATCCTATATGCTGTTATTTTTAGTGTTTATATATTTTGAAATTCTTTTGTTACCTTTAAATCGACTCCAAATACATTATTTTTCAATTCGGAAGTAGATATTATGTTTGGTAAATACTTCCTTGAATTCACTGATACTCTTTTCATAAGGCAGGTCATGTTCAAATCAATCAATCAATCAATCAATCAATTATTTATTGCTTGATATGTCACAAAAAAGGTATTACAAATTATTCCCACTTGTTGTTTGAAGGACATATGTACCCTTTAAGGGTGTTGCAAATTGAAGCGGAAAGATCAATTTTAGATTTCACTTTTGAAGTTATCCACTAAATAATCGTATAAAGTATAATAACTCTTTTCTATCAAAAATTTCTTTGATTTTTTTGAAAATCTTAGGTCATTCATATTTGATTTTAATTCATTGGGTAGTTTATTGTAGGTCTTAATTGTCATAACATAACATAAGATGTTTAAAATTTATTGTAAATAGATTGATTGATTTAAAAGTAAGTAAAATTTTGTGACATTAGTTGATTATTGATTAATAAGTAAAAAAATAATACTTACACTACATATATATTATTATTATTACATCACGTATTTATTTAAAGATATTTTATATTACAATTAATAACTTTATTGATTCTTTTTGAAATAATTAACTAACTGGTAAATGCAAATACGTTTTAACAGATAGATACGTATTTAACTCTTCAACAATTCATTTAAAAATAAATACATATTTTTTGGAAATTTATAAATTAGTTAATTACTTGTAGTTTTGTTATCAGAATCAGAATAGCAATATTTTTCTAAAGATATAAATAATAGTATTTAAATGCTCATATCCCCCGAAAAATAGGCAGAAGTGTAACCAACAACCTACGATTCGCCTTGATATTTAATCTTACAACGCGATATGTGGCAAACCAGTCGCCACTATTTCAGTAGTGGGCAATGCTGTTTCCATTAGAAAATTGAAAATACGTTGCCCGTACTGGGAAATGAACACGAGACCTACTGAAGTCAACGCCAATGCTGGGCCAATAGACAAAGGCGACAACAAACAACAAACAGAAAGTAACAAACTAACAGTAATTAATATATTGGGGTGGAATAAAGATGATTCTATATAAGCAACAAGAAACACCACATATTAGCCAACCATCTCAAGCCATCACAGCTTGTGTTGCCTAATTAAATACAAAACATTTTTACCACAGTCAAAAATGAATCTATCATCCGTTATGTTTGATTCATTTTCGACTGTACCCACAATTTCAGTGATGTTGAACTTTTCTATTTATCCAAGCAAAATTATTCTTATTTGCTAAAGCTGTAAGGTTCATAGTTCTTAACATTCCAGCTAATTAGTCTAATATTATGTATACGATGGTTTGTAACACCGTGAATTCCTCATACTCGTTGGCTTATTATTGGTTATTTACTAGCCGACCCGGCGAACTTCGTTTGCTTGGCACTCGTATATACTTTATTTTACAGGGGGACCAAGCGTGAAAATATGTATGTCGGAAGGTCATAAGTGAAGTGTATTTACGATAGTCATGAGTATAGTTGTCGTAGCTGTTGGCACTTCAGTCATTTTATCTGTTTGCGTATTTTGGGCTGTCATTAGTATAGTTGTGGTATTGTGGTCATTAGTAAAGTTGTCAATTTCTAAATTACAACCGTTTATGGCGATTAAAAACATATGGTATAATCTATAAAGCACATACTATAAAAAATAAACAAAATCGGACAACGCTTTCATGAAATATAGTCCTTTCGTTACATTCGTTTCAATAGATTCGGAGAGAATAGCGGTCGGGATATAGATCGACAAATATTCTAAAAATGACGGAGACGTGTTTATTTTACTGCCCATTTTTGGTTGCCTACGCCTGTTTTTAAATATCTTTGTTAAACAGAATTCACTCTTTTACAGACTTTTATAAGTACAGATTTATTCAATGTATTAGACTTGCCATACCGTTCCGTACTGGTAGAGTTCCTAGGTGGCGAATTTACACAGTCATAAAATTGTAACGTCCAGTAACATCTATGGTGTATGGGTGACGATAGTCGTTGCTGCTGGTTCTCTATCTAAAAACAAATATGTTATGTGTATACGAGTATGCACATTGCTACGATAGATAAGAATAGCCTAAATACAAAAACACAAAAAATACTTATTTATAACCCACATAAAGTAGTAAAATAGGGTAAATATGACAGAAGAGGAATTCGCAAGTGAGTAAACACAGTAGATAAGACTGGTGCGGCCAACCTTCCTATTATGCCTCAGTAGTGGTGATAAAAATGATTTATAAGAAGCCACTGTAGCTCACAGTATCGCTTTTCTCCGGAGACCAATTTTTGTACAGCAAAACATTCATTTTTGGTTGTCAAACCTAAAAGAATGTTTTTACAAAGCGTTCACCATATCTTTGAATTTCCCCAAATTTATCTACTTATGTCCAATATTAATATTTATCTACAGATAATGACAGGCCTTCTAGAGTTTAGTTGTTAAGATATTTTCGCTAGTTATTGAAAAATAACAGCGGCTACCTGGCAACTGATCTAAAATATCACGATTTTTATCTTAGATAGGTTATTAATATTGACCGTTAGTCATTATAATGTGTTGCTATAGATTATGTTCGGTAATTTACGTATCGCTATCTATATCACTTTTGGTCTAAAAATTCATAATAAATAAATAAATGTCCTTGGATAAGTTACACAAATTGTATCTAACCCCAAAGTAAGCAAATTAGATGCTTATGTTATGGGTGCTAGTCAACGATACTATTACATAGAAATACTGAATTATCTATCAGAATAAATTTAATAAACACCCAGACCCGGAAATGCAGGCATCTAAATGTTCATCACACAAATGCCTGCCTTCACGGTTGATCGATGAAGTTAGGCGTCTAGCCACTTGACCAACAGATATTGAGTTTGTACGGGAAAAACTAAAATGTTGTTTTTCCTAGTTTAATCTCTTTTGTACATGATAAAATATACCCTGTGTCCTTCTCCTGCTGCTATGCTACGTCCTTATCAATTTTCAGCCTAATCGGTTTAACTAACGTGACTTTCTTTTATATATTATAGAGATGATTATTCGTAGTTTTCATTGTTTTTAAAATGTATTCTGCTATTCCGGGCGGAGACAAATCCAACTATTTATAAACCATGAAAATTGGACTAGAAGATCTCGAGTTATAAGTGTTGTAACAAACTCGTCTTTGTTTTATATGTAATTATAGATTTCGGGCACTTGCACACAAAAATGCATAAACTTATCAATAAACATAATTGTAATTATTTTTTATTTACAAACATATATTTATAAATTTAATGTTTAAAACTCGCTCGTACTACATTTTATAATATAAAAGCAAAAGCCTGTATGTATGAGTGTTACGTTTTATCTATTATGCTGGTTGACCGATTTATAATTACCAATATACATTACCTTTTATAAAATCAATACTATCTTCAAAATAATATTAATACAAGATCCGAACCTACATCGACTTACACCGAGCTGATAATTCTATTAAACATATTTTATAGTCAAGTAAGTATGTTAGCGATAATATTAAAAAAAGTTCTAATATCCGATCCCGTGAAAGTAACTAGCATCGACAATTATCTGTTTATATCTGGCAATCCAAATAAATAAAAAAAACAGACAATCCAACTTCTGCAACTTTGTCTTATGTCTACTTTAAGTCGTTATAAAATATTAATATTGCACCAAGTAATGAATAAAAAAAATGTTAAAAATAAAACAAAAATGTTCAGGATTTTTTAGGCAACCCATTTTTAATATATTTCCTGATATACTAAGATTGCTATAAAACTGGTTTTATACTATTATCAGCTCGGTTTAGGTCGATCTAACTTCGGTTCTTAGACTGTATAATGAAAACTTATATGAAAATCTGTTCAATGCATACGGGTGAATAACTAGTAAAAATATAAAATTAATCAATATTTTGCAATAGCCGCGCGGTGGCTTTTTAAGGCCTGCCTTCTTGGAATAATTAAGAACACTGGATTACGAGCACAGCAAGAATTGAATGAGCCATCAAATACATACAATGAGTAATTTTGGATACGAAGTTTGTACGGATTTGCTACATTTGAAAACTCATTGGAATCTCTCGGAACAGAATTCCGAAGCGGAATTTCAAATGTATGTAGCGAAAGAAAACCCTTACCATTTTATTAATAAACATAGACTAAGGTAGGAGTAAAATAAAATTATAATTATAGTTTGTTACATTGTAATAAAGACTACAATACCAGGTTGAACCTTGGAGTACTTTACTCCGTGCTTATTAATAAGACGGCTAGTTTTTGTGAAAAGAAACAAGAAGAAAAGAGAAATCTTCAGACAGTGCATGTCATCCGTAATATATATTACGTATATCCGTAATATACACAGCATTTTGAACCTGAACCCAAATTCAGGAATGTAGCAATGTTCGCTATGAGATTGTTCATGGAAACCATTGCTGAGATAATTACTGTTGGGTTCCAACCAATAAATCACTGGAATTATAAGCCAATTATTATGTTATAATAATACTAGCAGCCCGTCCCAGCTTTGCATGGGTTGTCAAACCTCCTTATATGTTATTACTAGCTGTTGCCGCGGTGTTGCCCGCGTGGTTAATGGTCCCACAGGAACAGTTTTTAGGGATAAAAGCTATCCTATGAGTTAATCCAAGTTATCCTCTTTGTGTGTGCCAAAGTTCATAAAAATTGGTTGAGCAGTTTTTGCGTGAAGGAGTAACAAACACCAAACAGACATACAAACTTTCGCATTTATGATATTAGTAGATTGCATGTCAATCTTTTTCTCTATCTATTTAAAAATCCGAATCAAAGTTCGTTGCGTAGTTTTAAAAGTCTAAGCATAAATAGAGACAGACAGCGGAAAGCAACTTTGTTTTATGTCATGTAGTTATCATAGAATAAATGGTTTTAAAAAATGGCGTTATTAATGCAAATTTATGTTTTTTGAATTTTGGTTGATTTAATATTTTTCAATGTCTTACTTTTTCCAAAGTAAGTTTAATAAAATACATTTTTTAACGTCATTTTTAATTTTGTTTAATATAATGACATTGTTTTGCTATTACTAAATAGCTTAGTAATTAATAATCTGTAAACATAATGTTAATAATGCCGCTTTTATTGACACCTTTTTAACTATTTGTGATTTCATTTTCTTATAATAAATGAAAATGCTAAAAATTAATATAAAATCAACAAAAATACCGTCAGAAAAAATATGTACCTATCTGAACATTGTAAATTTGCATTCAACTAAAAAACAAAATTTCATTAACTTGTTAAACTTTTAACCAAAACATCGTTAGTCATAAAATTATCTGTGTCATTTTATATATAACACAACCTCAAAACATTTAATTATTAGTGATAATAAATAACTAGATGGTTTTCAATACAGAAGTATTTATAAAATAAATGACGCTACGTAATATAACCAAAAATCACAACATGAATTAAATGAATAAATGCTTCATAACAACAATTTGAAAATTAAGTCAAAGATTCATTAGAATTATTAATAATACAAAAAATAATAATCGAAAAGTGCAACACAATAATGATAAAACTTAAATCCAAGTTTTTTACAAATACCTATATAATATGTATTACAATTATTTGTCATAGATAGGTACCGTTCGTCCTTAAATTAAAAAAAAAAAAACTATGAATTCATCAAAATTATTAATTAAAATTACACATAAAACATAAGGTAACTAATGATCACTTAAATAAAAAATATGTTTTAATCTTATTATTAATAATACAAAAAAGAAATAATCAAAAAGTGCAACATAGTTATTTTTTTAAATATTCCAAACTCCTCTAAGTATTACAATCATTTCTCATAGATAGGTACCGTTAGTACCTACTTAAAATAATAAAAAAAACTATCAAAATTATTAATTAAAATTACACGTGAAATAAAATTAATCATATGTAAGGTAAATGATGTGATCATTACAATAAAAAAAATGATTTTATTCTTAAATTTTCTAACTTTATTACTACTTCTGGTTCAGGATTTAGAACTTAAAAGTGAGAAAGTTAAAAAATAAAATCATTTTTATTATAATTTTATGATCAATCCTACAACTATTATCCAACAACTATTACAAATGCGAAAGTTTGTATGTTTGTTTTTTACTCGTTCACGCCAAAACTGCTGAACCGATTTTTATGAAATTTGGCACACACATAGAGAGTAACTTTAATTATGATTAACAAATAATATAATTTTTATCCTGAAAAACGGACAGTTGTGAGACCATTAACCAGGTGGGAATGCCGCAAGCAACTGCTAGTGGATAATAATTTAGAGATAGTTTTATATACTTTTTATCAAGATATGACGAGTTAGTTTTGAGTTATTTTCGGTAAAGTAATTTTTGTGCACTTATACTAACTAACAACACAAAGTTGTTATACGATGCTTAAAGTTAATGTATGCTAATTTCACCGACTTTGAACGAGGAGACGGTTAAATGTTAAACTGCTATATGTACGAAAATCAACTTCATCATTATTTCTGGATCGATTTTAAATATATTGTTTTTGTTTAAAAGAACGTAATTTCAAGGTGGTCCCGTTGAGACCAAGTCTGGATCGGGTTATGGAATTCTTCTGACGTTAAGGAAAGTACTTAATGTTTTGTCTCCTAAGACGACAACAATTCAAAGTTGTTTTTTTGCAGATTTACTTCTCTTAAAAACGGTTAAAAATTTAAAAATATGTTTAAACTAGCTGCTACCTGCGGCTTCGCCCGCGTTTTCACAGAAACCCGGTGTGCGATCGGGATTAAAAATAGCCTATATGTTAATCCAAGTCACAATCTATCTGTCTTCCAAATTTCAGACAAATCCGTTCAGCCATTCGAGCGTGAAAGAGTAACAAACATCCATACATACATACTTACAAACTTCCGCATTTATAATATTAATAGGATAATACATTTAAATTTGTATTATTAAAAACTACTGAACTTCGTTTACTCGGGTGATAAGCTTAAGTTTGATAGTTTGAAGCGAAAAATAAGTCTCAATCTAAGCGCAGTCTATGTAAAAGTCCAAAACGACTTGGATTTCAATATTTTGGCATAAATTAAAAATTATGCATTTTCCTCAACTTTAATGAGTTCCCATCTTCGGATTCAGACACGTTTGGTAATAGGCCCAGCTTGACTGTAAAATGTATTAAAGAAAACATTTTTAAAATCGCTTCCTAAACGAGGAAAACAAATAGGAGTCTAACGTAAAACGTTTTTAGAAGTAAGTTATTAAAAGCAGTAGCCAAAGTCCCACATTCAGAAAACATGCTAATCCTATGCATTAAAAATTCGATACTACGATGTCAACTATATGTATTCTTTTGTTTTCTAGTGAACTAATAAAAAATCCACAAATTTATTTTACAAGTATGTTACAAGTACTACTATTTAAATTATGCGCTTCGGCTTGGAATTTTTACTCTTTTTACACTTTATACAACTATTTTTAAATTGGCTAACCTAATTTAAATTTAAGCAAAATGATTACTTATGTATATATAATATTATTATTAATCCAGTCCAGTTGTTGGACTTGACTACATGAGGTCCCGGGTTTGAATCCCGGGCTCGGGCAACAAAAAGAAAATTGGGTTTTTCCGATGTTTCTAATAAAAAAATGTTGCTCCGGATAGGATATGTGGCCGGTTGGCGATAGGCTTGCCACCTATCACATTGTGGGACTTACTTAGTATCTTCGGCTAGTCGAGGGTGCCCTGGTTGTGCCTCTGCCTACCTCTTCGGGGATATGAGCGTGAAGATACTTAATATAATTATGTGTAAATATCTTTAAAATACATTCGGATTTCCGAAGCTTGACGAATATAGCCGAAGCGGATAATTTAAATAGTACTACTGGTACGTCTTTCACAACCGGCTTTTGATTTCTAATAATCGGTTTGTAATCAGCTAGAACTAAAACCCTTTAATTGCCTCGATGAGAGGCTTCATAGAATACTTTTGTTTCAGTTCTTCAAATTCTTGTGGAAAATATTTTTCACTTGTATCAAAGAAACGATGATATCGACGCTTGAATGATGGGCTGCAGTTCTTTTAATGAACTCTTTAAAAAATTCTTCTGTAATAAACAATAAAAAATAAGTGTTCAAAACAATAACAAAGTGTTTAAATGTAAAATTCATAGATGTACATGTTTAAAAATCGTAAAAGAGATTTGGCTGTATTTATTGTATTCATAGCATTAAAAGCGGTAAAGCCTTAAACAATATGTAATAAGAAACTCTATAAAGAAGTACATCACTCTTCTGGTAAGAGACAACCCTGGTATATAGATCCGCTGTATGTTAGACGTGTATCGCTGTCGTTTGAGCACCTGCAAGTCCATCATCAACTACCCTATGGACTGGAATGTGATTTATGACGGCAGACTGGCAGATGCTTATGCCAAAAAACAAATAATAAAACATGCTATAATTTACAAAAAATATACTTACTAGGAATTTGCAGTGGAAAATACTTTACGACCACAACAATTTAACAAACAGCATTTCGTTTCGCAAAATCTAAAACCGTTTAGCGTTTCGGCCTTTGACTGCTGTATGTAGGGTTACCAATTTCATAACACTAATTTGCAGGATATGATTATTCCAAATGCAGGTCAAGGGTTTAAACTGGTACGAATTTTGTTTTGAGACCAAGAAATGTAATATTTTTGAAGTGAAAACTTCTTTAGCGGCGTTGTGCACTTTTTTGGAATGGGTAAAACTTTTAAACTCGCGTCAGGGCACGTGACCTCATTCGTAGTACAAAAATTCGTAAGACGGCGCAAGGCGCTTGCGCGAATGTTCGTGTTGTCATGTTTGTATACGATAGCGCAATAAGTGAATATTGTATTCTACCACATAACTGATAGTACTTTCACATTAATAATAAAAGTAATTCGTGCAAAATTATACCCTAGCCCCCCGTTAATATTTAAATTTTCACTTCTGCTCTGCTCTCGCGGAATGTAACCCGTCTTTTTTTTTTAAATCAGTTTTAGAAATAGAATAAAACACCTATTTCATTTGACAATATCAATCTATAGTGTGTTTTACACTTTATTACTACAGCTTTTAAATTCGTTTTTTTATTTATCGCTTATTAGGATTTTTAAACTATAAGTACAAAATAGTATGTACATAATTCGAAAAGCGGGTTATTTCGCGTCCTGCACAAACTCTTAGCGAAACACCTGTTTCAAGTCCTAGAAAAGAGACATTCCGCAAATAACGGTACTGTTGGTGGCCCCAGCTGTATCATCATTTCCCCAAACTTTGATCTGGATTTGGTTAGCTTTGATTTGAAAATACCTTTGTTACGGTAAGCTTTCTCCAAATTCAACAAAGATTCAGTTACATTGAGTTGTAAGCCGTGAGCAAACTAAATCTGGTAACAAAGATAGCTTTGAGATTTAATTCTTAAAGTTGATTGCTCCATTTTGTAACTCTGATTAAAATTAATTATTAGTTTCTAAATTTAATCTGTTAACTTTTTCATCGTTTCCGAAAATTCGACTTTCAAGTTTTTAAGCTACTGCATAGCTTCTATCACAGGCCTTGAGCGTGGAGACCGAATTCAGAAATTCCGTAACAAAAATAACCTAACACCCCCCATTCTGACCGGCACAGAGGTGATGCTTTTTAGTTATGCCATCTATCAATAAATAGCAGAACTTTTAAAGAATTTTTGATCACGTTTGTCTCTTTAGTTGAGCAACTCACTTGTTTGTTTTGTTACGTGATTATTTGGCAAATAAAGCATAGGTTAGATGTTTTTAAAGTACCTTGTCACAATTTTGTCGAGGTTAATTGTTATGTATGCATAATTATTTATGTCTCAAAAACCACTAATCGAATGTTGATAAAATTTATTTTGGATCATCTCGGAAATAGTAAACCTTCGACAAAAGGATGGTCGAACCCCGACATGATAGGTAGTAAAATAATTGGGTTTGGTTTTATTGAAACTAAAGAAAGTTTGGCAGGTCTGCAAAGACCTTTGCCAATCGATACTCTCTGCATACTCCATTAGGGTCTTGGCGTGAAGTAAAATATTAAATTGAAAAGTTAAGTCCTAGCAATTAAAACAGTTAGATGCTAGTCAGTTATGGCTCTAGATGCAATGATAATGTAGGTGATAATATGAGGGCATTCACACCCGCTTCCCCAAAGTGTTAGACTGTAGTGGCCAACCGAGAAATCATCCAGTTCTCAAGCAAATATTTTGATAAGAAATACTCAACAATAGAACCATGGGTCAATGTGCCAACCTTGTTCGTGAAGCCAAGTCCAACACTGAACCACAGAAGCGACATAATAATCTGAAACTAAACTTATCAAATCTAAAAACACTGATTACCGGTTTCCCCTAAACTGTGTTAATACGATTATATGATAATTTTGTTGATTATTGTTTAGTACGGACAAGCGATGTGATTTATTGATATCATTTTGATAATAAGAACGCATGGCTCGTAATTTTGGGACAAATTAACAAAAATCAAGGTTTTTTTTATAAAAAAAACCACTTTAGTTGTTACCGTCAGTGCCTTGAAACTAAATGGATAAATTACACAAATTCTTTTCATCCCAAATTAAGCAAATTATATCATGACAATTATTTAATACTAAAAAGAAAAAAAAAACTACTTTTTAGATCATTTTCCAGTAGAAGTTTACATAGTAGGTAATGTACGAGAAAAGTTTTTTAGTTTTATCATTCTTTTATTTTAGAAGTTTCAGGGGAGGGTCATAATTTAACACTTTGGAAGAGTCTCTCGCTCAAAGTACTCAGTTTACAAAAAGTAGAAATCTCAATATCGTTTTTGAAAACCTCTCCATATATATAGTTTCTCGTACTTGTAAGTATGGTAACCACAAAGTTTGTCGTTTTTTTCTATTTTTTCATAGTTTCATAGTTTCGGATAAACGTGGTTGTGACATACGGAGGGACAAACAGGCAGACACATTAAGCGGCAAGGTTCCGTTTTTGGTCTGTGGCTACGGAACCCCAAAAATCAGTTTCTTGTATCTGGTTACACAGGTGGGTAGGTAGGTTGATATTGAACGAATTAAAAAAGAAACTTCACGCCCATATCCCCGAAGGAATATGCAAAAGCACAATCAGGACGACAACGACTAGCCCAAGACACTAAGTCCCACAATGTGATAGGTGGCAAGCCTATCGCCAACCTGACCAACGTTAGTTAGTAAATTGAAAATTCTCATTTTCTAGTTTTTTAGCTGCCCGACTCGGGGGAAACCTCTTTTTTTTTAGTGGTAAAAAAATTTAGTCTTTTTTAATACTGTTGAACTTTATAGCAATATACACAGCTGTAAGTCATAAAATTTGTGGATTGGTTTTGTCAAAACACTGTATTAAAAATTTGTGGATCGGTTTTGTCAAAACACTGTATTAAAAATACGTATAAGTTTTTTTATAAGTTTTTTTTTCAAAACAGAGGCCATATAAACTGTATATATATTAGCAAAATCGGAAAACTATTCCGACCTCAGGAAAGCGAGACACTTGTATAATATATGTCTATAATGTCCACTCAATTTTGATATTAATTATCGTTGAGAGTACTCGATGAATTAGAAAATGCTGTCCTAAATAAAACTAGTCTTAGTGTGGGCTAAATATATTATTTTGTAATTGTGTAGCAGTAATCTGGAGCTAGGAATTTTAAAATGAAAAATTTTGTATAAGAAACATACAATCTGTTATTTTTTTTTGGTCATGCATATTGCATATTGAAATAGTTTCTTATGAGCAACTTTGTAGAAAAGAAAGTGGCCTATTTTCGTCAAAAGAGCTTAAGAGCAACCTGGGAATACAGGGAGCAGCATAAATTCAAAAACGCTTCGTCTAACTAGAGAATAAGTTATACTATCATTCAGAAGGTTCACTCTTTAACAAAACGCAAGTTAAAGTAAAAATTACGTACATTTCTGGACACTACACGCGTGCAAGCAAAATTGAAACTAAAAAGTCACGTAAGGGCTTATCAGACGAGTGCGAGTGAGACTCACCCATGAAGGGTTCCGTGGCTGCAATCATAATGTAAAAGTTCATATTGTATAAGTAAGTAATTTCACCCCATTCACAATTTTGTATAAGTAAGTAATTCACGCCCATATCCCCGCAGAGGTAAGCAGAGGCACAACCAGGGTACCTACGACTAGCCAAAGACACTAAGTCCCACGATGTGATAGGTGGCAAGCGGGCACATGTCCAATCCCGAGCAACATTTTTTTTTAATAGAAAATTGACAAAACCAAATTTTCTTTTTGTTACCCGACCCGGGATTTGGACCCGGGACTTCATGCAGTCAAGTCCAACACCTGAACCGCGAGATCACAGAAGCGATATTGTATACTTTCAGTGAAGGCGTTTTACCCCGACTGATCCCGAGGACTTTTGGTCTAGATTTGTTACCATGGATGAAAGCTGGGTTCACCACCACACTCCTGAATCAAAGCAACAATCCAAACAGTGGAAAAGATCAGACTCTCTTACACCGAAAAAGGCTAAGGTCGTTTTGTCGACTAACAAAGTCATGGCTTCT
>NJDC01002810.1:69974-90037 GCA_002245475.1 Calephelis virginiensis | reverse complement strand
TGGACTGGCAGGGATCGCGACGTGCACGCTTCTGGCCAATGACCATTAAAATTACAATGACAATTAAAGTTGATTATGGTCGAATTTCAATTACTCGACCACTACTTGTTTTAAATAGTTTCATGTTGCTCGTATCACTCTCGTTGTTTCTGCACACGCACGTATATTGCTTTGCAAAAACAACTAAGTATATGTAAATTTTAAAATTTGATATGCAAAAACGGTTTTTGTCATGACTATAGCCATGTATTTCTAATTAGCAACACTTTTGAGTGTCTGTTTTGTTCCAGACTGCGCATCTTGGATTTGTATATTAATGGTGAGAATCACACAGATCACATAATAAAGCTGTGAGATACTAACAGCTGTAACACAGCGATCGAGCACGGCACTTTCCACGGTAATAAGAAACGACTGTAACTTATAAATACCTGTTTTTGGTGGGTAGCGACCATGTGTGCAAATCAACCGGGTACCGAACACTCCAGCAAGAAACATGACAATAGCGAGTACCCTTACTATATCCAATTGAGCGAAAAGAATGTTTTAAGCTAAACCTTACAATTTCAAATAAAAATTAAAAGCAAAACATGTGTTTAGTGCTTTTTGCATATATGGGTGTTAGACCGGTATAAATAAACACTGGTTGTGTGTAATTTGAGTTTGCATCCGTCTGGATAGTATTATTGTCCGATTATTATTGAATTTAATAATAATAAGAAGACGAAACTTATCTTACAAGGTAAGCTTTGATGAAAGGCGTGTTTACAACCGTCTAGAACGTGTATAAAACTAAAAACCACCAAACAGACGCTTGAATTGATAACCTAATGACAGACAAGAAATCATAAAAAGAATATGAGTTTAGAAGCGTCCAAAATCCTACGCATTTTTTCAGAGACAATACGTCTTACTCCAAAAAATTACTTGTTGAACACCTGTTTTTCTAAACACTATATAAAATTGGATTCTCAACCAATAACATGCTGCCACGTCATCCACGTCTAGGAAGTTATTGGTTAGACATCAATTTTAGATGAAGTTTAGATAAATAATTATTATTGTGGTAAGGCTGAATATAATTACATTTTTAGTTTTTCTGTAATCTCGTGTTTTGTACCATACATTTTAATACTCCAACTCTTTTGTTTTCATCGTATAAAATGTATAAAGTAAATAAATATCACATTTTCTCAAATACAGTGAGAACAATTTTATGGAAAGATAATGCCGTGACGATCTAAATTATTTTCGCCTTTTATTCCATTGTTTGTGTGACATTTGGATAAAGTAATTGAATAAAGAGATCACGCAATTGGTAGATGGCTCAGCGAGGAATGTGCTGAGTTTGCCGACGGCTTCCAGTCGGCTTGAGTGGCAAAATTTCCTGAGGGCAGGTGTGGTACAAGTGAAGAAAGGGCGAGGAACAAAAATTCCAATTTTCAAATATAATTAGTTTTTTTTTGCAAATAGCGAACGCGACAACCGTCCTTGTCACCTTAACAAACATATAATTTCTTTGTGATCGGGACCTTCGGCTACTTGTGCTTGATCTTAGGTACTCTATTATATTATAGCATGCACCACAATGAACGCTGATGCTACGGCGGTAGGAATGGTGCTGCATACCAATATATTACCTCGTAGAACATAAAAACTTAGTAAGGTACGTTGACGTAATTATGACAATACAACCAGGACACCCACAATTAGTTAAAGGTTCTTTTTAGTTTCACAATGTAGTCTGACACTAAAAAGTACTTATTTTATATTCCAGGACCAAATCAAATTCAAATTATTCATTTAGGTATTTAAGTAGATTAACAAACTAATTGAAACAGTCTTAGTAGAACCTAGGTGAGAGTCTGGTGCCTGTTGAAGATAATGACCTAAGTTACAAGCACCAAATTACTCGGGTAAGAACCTCGAAAAGTGGCGTGTTTATATGAAAAGAGTATTGGAATAGAGCGGAATCCAGGTAGGTCTACAAGGATCGATACCCGGTACCCTGTGGCTATTTAACAAGGGACTTGGCGTAAAGATATGTCAGTACCTTATGTCATAAGGTACCTTCATGAAAAGAGCGTACTCATTCTAAAACTATCTCTGATAGGTACCACTGGGGGCTGATTTCATATTTTTAGTGATAATCACTGGGAAAAGTGTACATCAAATAGCTGTCAAATTACGTGTTTTGTATTTGCTATCTCCAATGTACTTCTGTTGGTCACAAGAGATAGCAAATATAAAACACATCGACGGGTACATGTTACCCAGTGATCATCACTAAAAAAATACTGAATAGTCTCGCTGGTATTGCGGATGTCCGTTGGAAGTGGTGATCGCTTGCCATCAGGTGACCCACATGCCCGCTTACATTCTGTTCTATAAAGAAATGTTTTAAATATCAAAAACAGAGTAATTTGAAAAAAAAAAAATTGAAAAAGACATTTCGAGTTATTCGACCCAAGAATTGAATACGAGTTTCATGTAGCCAACGCCAACACCGTACCAGTAGACTAAAGGGAAATTTAACATGCTACTTAAATTTAATAAAGAAAAGTCTGTTTTAAAGAACCTAAAATCGATATAAATAAAGAGTTTCTTATATAATTACGCACATCATCATGTATTTTTTATACATATACATGATTTAGATTTGATATTATATATACGATATATACAAAAATCAAAAATGGTTGCAAATGCGTCATGGGGTAGTTGTACTAATCATGAAGATATTAAAAATATTTTTTTTTTGTTCCTAAAACTGCCGTTCATGCTTTCATGAGGAAAGGCGTGGAATAACACGGGAATCCATGAAAAATAAGCCTACTTATCGCGTTGCGCTTATGACTTGTAGTTCTTTCATTCAACATTTTAACGTCATTACCGCGTAACAAGCGCAAACTTCCGAAGTAATTTTGATGAATGTATATGTGATGTGCTAGTCCATACGTCAGTGTGGAGTAGGTAGAGGAGGCTTAGGGGATTTTTACAAATTACTCAGGTGAGTAACATTCATATATCACAGATACCATGTACCATAGCTAGACACCTTCATTATGTAGATATCTTAACCCGTGTTGGTGCGGGCTCCTTTGCAGAATAGACCATCTGCCTTCCTGCTCCCGGCAGCTCGCAAAAGGCAAGCATAGGCTTACTGTCACTAACAACGTGACATCTGACTAGGTGGTTGAGTCTCCACAGCGTCTCACCTGGATTGAATACCACCACCTTACCTATTCCTGCCGCCATAACGCCAGCGCTTGCCGTTGACGTGTTCCGGTTCGGAGGATAAGGTTTTTTGCCCGAGGCCAAACATTCTGGCCTAAAAGTGTCAGACTTTTCCTAATATGTTAACATAGTGGTTGCTACATTACATCACCATTTATTTAAGTGTCCCCATTACGCTACATTGTCATAACCAGAGCGTAAGATTTATGCTCTCCTTCAAAACGATATCTTACCCGATGGAAGAGAACCCCCAGGAAGTCAAATGTTTAGAAACTTCAGCTACATAGGGATATTACATTTTGTTGATTGTTGATCATTTAAAATAACATTTAGAGTTACTTGCACATAGACGAGCTCATTAGGTATTATTACGAGTAATATACATGTCTGATGTGTTTCCGATGCTTAACTAACATAGACGACTTAGTTTTTGAACCTTTTCTACCCTTTTATTACGGTATGTCATGCTCAAATCGTCAAACCATTTAAACATGTATTTGTTGACATGCAATAAACCCACCGTACCTCAATCTGACATGGTCAAGCATATTTTCAACCCACAAAAATTAGATGACAGATTACATAGGTTACAGATGCTTTGTTCTGCAAATGACCCAAGACTAAAACGGGGCCCGAGAAGCCATTATAAGTACTTACTTCTGGCCACTTTGTACTTCAAAGCATCAGTACAGATATGTAATTTTAAGAAAGAAACGATTGAAAAACGCAAAATATTGCATAAAATAAGTAAAATTTATAGATTGTAATAATAATAATAATTATTATTATTAAGAGTTCGTGTAAGACCTACCCCGAGGATCACTGCGACCTAGCTAGACCTATTGTGATCACAACTCTTACTCTTTAAGCTTAGATAAAAACCGCAAGGCCGACAGTTTCTAAGAACTGTATAATGCTCTTGAATTGATCAACTTAAAATCTTCGGGATTTATTAAGTGCCCCCCAGATGCTTACTTCTAGCCTGAATGAAAGCAGGACAGTTGCAGGGGACGTGCATTGCCGTCTCTTCTGCTTCAAGGCAAGACCTGCAGTGAGACCTGCTAAAGTGTTTGTTTAGCCCGCAGTGACCTGTTATAGCTCGAACCAAGTTCTTGAGCTCTTTTCGATGTATACTGATAGTATTTGAAGAAAATTTTGCATTAAACCCTGCCACGAGTGCCTTTGCATGCTCTTGGCCCGTGGTTTTTTGTCAATTTGATAGACTTTCTTGTAGAGTCCATATATTGAGCAAGCTCCTACAAATACTTCTAGCAACTCCGCATATTGGCTCTGTTCCTACAGGGAGTTCCTCTGATTCTTTCTTAGCCAGCGCGTCTGCAGCCTCATTTCCTTTTATCCCAGTGTGTCCGGGAACCCATGCAAGCGTTACTTTGTTGTTTTCGCCCAGCTTATTTAGGAATTGGGCGCACTCCTCAGTAAGCTTAGAGTTAAATTCAATAGATTGCAGTGCCTTTAGAGCAGCCTGACTATCTGATAAAATCACAATATGCTTGTGAACATAGCAGCGGTTGAGGTTTTCTTGTGCACACGTCAGTATTGCGAAAATATCTGCCTGGTATACCGTAGCATAAAAGCCTAAGCTAATAGAAAAATAATAATTAAGTAGAAAAATAAATAAATGAAAAACATAAAAGGCTTTGTCAACCAACAAATAACTGTAGGTACTAATCGCATTCCGCTTATGACTTGTAAACCCTTTATCAAATTTTAACGTCATCACCACGTAACAAGCGCGAACTTCTGAAGTAATTATGATGAATGTATATTATATGCCAGTGAATACGTCATTAGGAAATGTCTCGTGAGTTATCATTTCGGGGTAAAGAGTGATATGCCCGGGGCTAAAATTGTTAATACACATATAATACGGGTATATTTTGTTAGGTTTCCAAGAGTGTATTAAAACTATCTCCTTTCCAATAACTGTATTGGACAAAAAATGTAAAAACGGTTGAACATAAGTAGAATAAAAAAAGTTTCCTATTAAAAAGATTAATGTTTAGAACCAACTTAATGAGGTTAGCTTTCAAACAAAAATCAGCATCGAAATCGGCCGATCCGTTCGAAAGTTAGGATGCCACAGACACACACATTTCAGCCTTTTTATACTCAAGCCAATTGGTTACACTTTTTACGGTATCCTTGATTCAAATTTTAATTTCAAATGTTTTTTTAATTTTTTTAATGAAATATGTACTTAAGTGTAACAAAAAGTGTAAATTATAATTAAAAGCAGTAATACTGCAACAACTGACTTCAAATAGTTTAATTGGGTATTTGATAATCCTTTTTTTGAAAGATGCATATGGTTCCGAAATGGTCCCGCATAATATGCTAGTACTGTGTTCTAAAGTATCTAAAACATCGCATAAACGAATCCAATTTCCAAATCGCATGGTATCGAGATTAAGAAGTAACATTACAGATCAAAATGGAGACAACAAATTAGTTTTAATGGACCCATAATTGATACTCGTTTTATATATATTATTAAATAACGTGAACGAATCCCCAAAGCTTCAAGCATTCATTCTTTATTTATTTAGGCGGCATAAATTTAGGCTTCGCGTTTCTGACACGACCTCCAATGCCTCATAAAGCGACTCAAAGTAAGATCTTTATGAGGTATATTCCACAATTGCTAGCTCTAGGGAATCACTTACAATCACTTACAAGTTACTTACTTCAGCTACAACACATTTCTTGATACAATAATATGTAATTAGTTATTCAAGTACCTTTCTATTGTTTTTTACAAGATAATAATACGGCAAAGATTTTCAATTGGATGTGTATGTTATGTTTCTATTTTAGACATCGTTTAACTTAACTTTAACATTCTAGGGAGTACCTAGTCCAATTTTTAACCGACTCCAAAAAAGGAGTTTCTCAATTCAACTGTATTCCGCCAATAGCCAACCTGTTTTGATGATTCCTTTTTAGAAAGATAGGTCATATTTCCGAGGTGGTCCCAAATTAATTTTATCATAATCAAAATAGTGGTTTTTGCTTTAGTCATTAAAAAAAAGTTGTTTTTGAGTTATGCTTAATAATGAAGAAATGTTTCACTTATCTTGACGACCTTATCAATAGGTATAGATAAGTTTATAATGTATTTCCACTTATCATATACTACATTAATAAGTGTAACTCAAAAACAACTTATAGGATGTAGATAAAATGTATGTGGGACCATTTCGGACACATTTGCTATCTTTTGGAAAAAGAACTATCAAATCGCGACGGGGTGTCCAATGAAATAGAGTCGGTTTTTGCAGTTTTACTGCGCTTTTTTAAAATAATTATCTTCTTTTGTACGAATACAGCCTGTTAGACTACAGGCCCATCCAAAAAAAATATGGGTCATATGAACCACCAAGTGACGTATATAGGACGGTGTAAGAGTTGGAAAATTATATAAATTGTCAATAACTCCAAAAAAAATTACCGACTTTCTGGCGCACCATTTTTTACGGCACTGCGCGCTTTCTTATTATATTTTTATGGATCTATAGAGGGTAAAAATGCCGTACAAAAATATATGACCAAAATGTACTCACTCTATCTGCAGTTCTGAATTCTCATCTGCACTCAGTTGGACAGCTTACTGGTGACGGCATAGTGCTGAATCTTATTATTTTGTGCTCTTATATCGTCGTATATACGTCACCTGGTGGTATGACCCATATGACCCATAATTTTTTTGGATGGACCTGTAATCTATATACATATAAATTGAGCCTGTTCCTCTGTGGTCTAGCGGTGGACTTGACTACTTAAGGTCCCGTGTTCGGTCCCCGGGTCGGGCAACAAAAAAAAAGAGTATTTTCGATTTTCTAGCAAAAATAACGCTGCTGGGGATTGGATATATGACCGGTTAGCGATAGGCTTGCCACGTCCTGGTTGTGTCTCTGCCTACCTCTTCGGGGATATGGGCGTGAAGATACTTTATAATTACATGTGATCTTTATAAAGTAGGTTGAAAGTTGGATTTGGTTTGTTGTTTTACTGCGTTTAATTTATTTTTATTAACCCTAAGGTTGATAAAGAAAGTGAATGGTTAGGTAATGCTTTTTTTTACTGAACCCAAGGTCATCAATAAGTCTGTATGTTGTTTTGTATGTTTGTTACATACTAACTATAATGGTGGCGATTTTTTTGCGCACTTACTAAACTAATTTTAAGGTATCAATATCTTACATACATATCTTCACGCCAAGTTCCTTACAGGGTAGGCAGAGAGTATCGAGTGCCAGACCTCACAATCCTGATAAACCTATCTTGCTTCCTTCATATTCATTACCCTTTTCATACAAACACGCTGGTTTCGGAGACTCTTGACACCACCCTCGGATAATATCCAATTGATCTGATCGTGAAATGTCAGCCTTGGTCTCCCCGGGTACCTACATCCATCCACATTCGCATTTTATATCTGCTTTGTCAATCTTTCATCTGTCATTCTTTGCACATGACCGAACCAGCGGAGCATGCCCTTTCGCATTTTAACACCAACACTGTCTTTCAATCCCACTCTATCTTGGATCTCACTGTTACGAATGCGGTCAGCGAGCGATAGTAACGGCCAGCGATAGTAATGGAAAGAGACAAAACACGTTTAAAGCTTTTAGATAAGCTTGTATACGACATCTCTAAATAGGCTATTCTTCAGGAAAATTTGGTCAAAAATGTCACAAGTCAACATTACGTATGGACTAATCTGACATGTCTAAAATATTCAAACTCTTCTTTTTGTTATATTGGAATAATGTTGCACACACCTACAATAAGTTTATTACTTCTGAACAGAATTACCATAAATAGAGAATGGAATTAGATGGTACTCTATTCGAGATAGACAAGACAAGCCACTCAGATATATCAATTATTTTCAAATAGCAATAAATAGGCATGTACGCATTTAATTAAAAAAAATCTACAACTTTCTTAAAATATTGTAGATGTTTTATCATATATAAACTAGATGAACTTATTTGTTTGTTAATTATAGTATAGTATATTTGAATTTTGTTTTTGTTCATTAGTGTACAATTCCTATTAATATTATAAATGCGAAAGTTTGTATGTATGGATGTATGGATGTTTGTTACTCTTTCACGACCGAATGGCTGAACGGATTTGTCTGAAATTTGGAAGACAGATAGATTGTGACCTGGATTAACATATAGGCTATTTTTAATCCCGATCGCACACCGGGTTTCTGTGAAAACGCGGGCGAAGCTGCAGGTAGCAGCTAGTCATATATAAACTAGATGTACTTATTTGTTTGTTAATTATAGTATAGTATATTTGAATTTTGTTTTTGTTCATTAGTGTACAATTAAATCTTGCGCTACTTGAGTAATTTCTGTGTTAATTTTAGTAAGTAGCTTTAAATTATACATAATGATAAAAAAATATTTTTGACTTTGAGTTTTGTATTTTTTGAGAACATTTCTCATAGTACCGTATTTTTTAACATTAACAGAAAGTAGAGATTTCAAGGAATAAAAGGCACACTACCTTGTTTAAAAAAGCAGCTATTTTTATGCGTGAATTTTCAATTGAAAATTAGGGTGCTTTTCGATCTTAAATTAAAATAAGGTGAAAAAATATTATTTTTGAAGCCAAAAAATTACAGTGTCTTTGATAATAAGGTAAGTTTTTCTCAATTTCGTGAAAAAGACATGTTTTCTGTTAAAGATAAAAATAAAAACCAAAAACTTGGTTATTTCAATTTTTCAAATAAATTTTGAGGTTATGTGAAAAAAGTATAAATACAAAAGTTGGAGACCTTTTCAATATCTACAACTTTGCCATTTAACCTTTTTCCAAAGGTCTTGTAGTTTTGCCGGAATTCGAGATAAACCAATTTTTACCCTTAAAACTCCCCCCTTTCCACTTCCTGACACCGACTCGACCGTATTTTTTTTTCATTTTATTCATATTTCCTTCCCTTTTCAATGGATCTCATCCTACTATTTTTTTTTTCAATTTTTGGCTTTTTTAAAAGGTTCAGCACTTGTCTATTATAGTAACACTGTACCAGAGTGAATTCTGTACATAAGATGCTACAAAAATATAAGCCCAAGCGCCTAAAAACAGACGGCAGGATACATTTTTAGTATTTTGTTTATGGAATCCGAAATGTAGAGAAACACTTAAACTTACAGGTCATCTTAAATATACTACATATCTTCACGCTAAGTCTTTTGCAAAGCAGGCAGAGAGTACGGAGTGTAAAGTGAACGAAGTTAGGCGGGTCAACTATTATAAATCATTGATAACCTCGATGATGTACTTATGAAACTGGAGTCGGTTATTTGCAGTTATACTTAAACTTTGCGTTACATGTTAAGTTAATATTAAACAAAAAGCTTTAAATAAATTATAACTACAAACTAATCCAGCAAACTATTCGATACGGTTAACTAATTTCACTCACTCGGTTAGCGCCACTTCCGTCGGAGTAACAAATTACCGAGCCAACTCCACTGTGATATATTTTACCGTCTCGTGTACGATCTCCGAGTAACAGACTTGTATTATTAACTTCAAGCCAGTTACGGGAGTAATTGATACTTTTAAGTTATATAGGTCAACTTTAATTATAATATTTACAAGAAAAACCTATACCTATAGGTCCATATTATATTAATACTTATTACAATTACAAAATGATTTTGTTAGGACTGTAATGGACATAATTCAGTATATACACTAAAATTATTATTTTTTAATGCCCCCAACAAATCTATATGTAATGTAGCTAAGAACCATTTCGTTCACGTCTGCTTTTTAACAAAAAAATCTGCATCGCTTTTGGCTCATCTGCTCAAAAGTTATAACAAACACAAACATACACGCACGTACGGACCCACGCACGCACGCATACACACCTACACGGTAAACTTAGAACACCCTTCTTTTTTCGGAAAGCTTCTGTGATTAAAACAATTCTTTTAGAATTAGTTAAGTATATATTACACTTAGGTACGAGTATATTAAGGTTAGGGCTGATAGGATATATAAAGGCCTTAGGATCGAACGTAGAGTGCAAGGGTGCTAGATCTGAAGGTTCACTGACATAGAGATATTTCCGTACCGCGTCACCTAAGCTCATGGTGGATGGTTCAATTATAAATATATCTACTAATCAATAGAATTAAATATCCTTAATAAAAATGCACATTGAAAAAATATGAAATTGATTAATTTAAATATATTAGGTCGGTTGGCTCGTTCCTGAGTTACCAAGTTCCTCTGAGCCAGCTTGTAACATATAATTAAATAGCCGATCGCTTCTTTAGTCTTCTAGTCCAATGTTGGCGTTGATGATGATAATGTCCCGGGTTCGATTCCCAGATCGGGTAGCACAAAAATGTGTTATTAATTTTTTTAAATAAAAATCAACTTTGGTTAGTTGAACTTTTGTCTATTTTTCAGGGATACGGACGTGATGATATATTAGAATCTGACTTAGGTATGCCCGGTTTCTAAACGTAATCCCTAAGTTTAAACATTCGTAGTTTGCTTAGGAGTGACGGAGTATGTCATATTTTCAAAAAAATTTCAAAGTTAACTGTCGAAAACGAGCAACCGTTGTTAGCAATTTTACAAATGGTACAAAACTCTACCAGTTGCAATCAAAACTACTCGTTTCTTGAACATAGGAACCGGGCATCAGAGTTGAATTACTCAACTGTTACTTAGTTGAGTAAATCCTACTGAAAATTTCCATTTAAAGTTTAGAAGAACTAATATCCGCAAGAGGCTTGTCAAGGAGGTAATAACAGAACTCAGGGATATTTTATTTATTCGTACAGTCTGCCATGTCAGCTTTCTAGTTCAGCATAGAAATTTAGTGCGAATACCAAGAGAAAAATTAAATAGAGAGTCTATACTTTTTACTGTCGACACTTGGTGGAGTTTCGTTGCATATATATCTTTAGCATAACATTTTTGATTTCATACAATTTTGTATTTTGGATATAATATTGTAATTAATAGATATTTTGACTACAAAAAAATATTATAAAAGATAATTTATTTTCAAATCCAAAATTTTAAATGAATGATAATGTTTTTCATAACGTTTTACGTTATCAGTTTTTATGACTGAAAAACGAATGATAAAAGACTTACCTTAATATGATTTTAAAATAATGAAGACTTTAAATTATGAGAATAAGGCTTGAGACTAAGGACGCAAGTTCAAATCATGTCTGAGGTGACATTTTTCTTTGTATGAAATTCACAGATATTAAAAAAATGTATTAAATCTAAGTTAAGTAATAACGGTCACTAAATGATTGCAAAATATCTAGCTGTAAATAATACTTGGGATTGTTTGTATCTCAAATCAATCTATATATATAAATCAATTGCTGTTCGTTAGTCTCGCTAAAACTCAACAATGGCTGAATGGATTTGGCTAATTTTGGTTTTTAATTATTTATTCAAGTCCAGGGAAGGTTTAAAATATAATAAAAAGGGAAACACTGCGAGAAAACTAGGAAAAACAAAATTTTCATTTTTCTCATACAAACTGAACGGGTGGAACGAAGTTCGCCGGGACAGCTAGTTTCTTATAAATGTAATGTATTGTGTAATGTTTGTAATCATATTGACTCATCCGGCTTGGTACCACCGCCTTTCCTATTCCTGCCGTCATAACGTCAAGACGTGTTCCGGTTCGGAGGGTAAGGTAACCAGTAAAGTTACTTTTGCTCGAGGCCTAACCCGGTCTCAAGTTGGCAACGCATTACCACCTTTAGTGTCTCTAGGCGGCGGGAATTTCTTACCAACAGAAAATCCGTCTGCTTGTTTGCCTTCCAATATCATAAAAAAATATTTTACGTATCTTCACGCCAAGTCCCTTACGTGATTGGCAGAGTGCCAAATCTTACGATCCTGGTAGACCTACTTGGCTTCCTCTGCATTAATTACACTTTTCACACAAACAAGCCGGTTTCGGAGACTTTTGACACCATCCTCGGATAACAACCAAGCGATATGATCATGAAATATCAACCTAGATCTCTCCGGCTGTAGATAACTATCCACATTCATATTGTATATCTCCTGTGTCAATCTTTCATCTGTAATTGCCTTATATTTGCCATAAATCAGCGTGCCCTTTCTCAATTTAACACCAACACCTTCTTTTAATCTCACGAGCGATCTCGCGAGCATTGAAAATAAGTATCTTCACGCCCATATACCCGAAGAAGAAGGCAGAGTCACTACCAGGGCGACCACGACTAGCCGATAGTAAAACTAGAAGATACTAAGTCCCACAATGTGATAGGTGACAAGCCTATCGCCAACCGGGCATATCCTATCCCGAGCAACATTTTTTTAATTGGAAAAGCCCAATTTTCTTTTTGTTGCACGACCCGGGATTTGAACCCGGGACCTCATGCAGTCAAGGCCAACAATTGAACCGCTAGAACACAGAGGCGATAACCATCACTGTCTACGAGCGATCTCGCGAGCATTACACCACAAATTTTCCGTCGCGCTCCCATTTCGACCGTATTTATTCTACTCTTGTGCATTTTCTGTAATACCCATCTCTCACTGACATAAAACAAATTTGGGATAAGCACAGAATTATTCAAAGTAAGCCAAACACTTTGACTCAAAACCTCGCTTTGAAATAGCTTACACAACGCTCCATTCACATTATTCCCTGCACAAACTCTCCTCTCTACATCCGCGGTGTACCTTCCATCTCTGCTAAAAGCACAACCAATATACACAATTTCATTCACTTGTTCCAGCACTACATTATCAACTACAATTCTTACATCCGTTTTGGTTACTTCTGTTTCATACATCATTACTTTACAATCAAGATATATTGGTATTATGTTTGTTTTAAAAAAAGGAAAAAAGGCTAGTCCAGTGAGTTTCTTTTGCCGAATCTTCTCACGTTCCGATCCAGTTGATGTGTCACAAGTATCTACCCATTGTATGATCTATGAGAAATTAACGATTTTCACCTCTAAACTCTGTGGTCTAGCGGTTTCGGCGTCGTTCTTGACTTCTTGAGGTCCCGGGTTCGATCCTCGGGTTGGGTAACAAAAAACATTAGAAAATGTATTATTTTCAATTTTCTAATAAGATCAACGTTGTCCGGGATTGGAGTAAATACTATAATATTTGTATTTATGTATGTAGAATGACCATATTTATAGAATTCGTATTTTTCGTGTAATGTATTGTTATGTATTTATTATGCTACCTTAAATTAGGTTTAAATGTTTTAAAACATTAACATTTAGTTAATGTTTTTTTTTCTTTGCACCCCATTTAATTATTCTTTCTAATAAAGTTAGGTTGACTGGTAGAGAATGATATGTAGCATTAAGTCCACCTTTGTACACTATAGTGCCTGAATTTTAAATAAACAAATAATATATATGTGCCCGGTTGGCGATAGGCTTGCCACCTGTTTACTTATAAATTATTTATTGGTAATTGCAATAAACAATTTATGACACAAATGACTTCCTTGTTGTTGTCCTTCATTTGTCCTTATAACGTGAGCGGTAACAATTAGTTATGAAACTAATTTATTAACAGTTAATTCTAGTAAGTAACAAAAAGTTAGTAAAGCATCCAATTAAATGTAACTACACTGTTCGACTCGGGCTGGGGAAATTGCACAAAAGGTCATTCTTTTCTTTAGTTTTTGGCACCAGCGTTAGCATTTGTCATTAATTAAGTTGAAATTTCAATTAAGTTGTTCGATTTTACTAAATCGGTTTTTAAATTATTCAAAATTAGTCCTAAGTCGTCAAAAAAGTTATGTCGGGGTCTCGAGTTAAGTGATAGCCTCATTACTTAAGCTCAATTGATGAGATTTAGCGGCAACGAGGAAATACACGGTACACTAGTTTCTTCACAATTATTTAATTTGTGCTCTTTCACTCAAAAAATTGTAAAAAAATCAGACGAAATTGACTAATTTCACTCAATACGAACACAAAATTTAACAATTACGAAAAAACCATGACTACCTGTTCTCTCAATTGTGCCAAAACTCCGCATTAGGTTCAATTACAAAATACAAGATTTCTTTATATCGAACCATGTCTGAATAGTTCTTCTTTTTCTTTCTTTAAGTTTTGGCCTTCACGTTAGTATTTAGCCATTAGTCGAGTAGAAATTTGCATCAAATTTTATATCAATTTCAATTAATTTTTATCAGTCATCAGTCGTAAGTCGTCAATAAGTCATATCAGGCTCTTGGGCAAAGCGGTGGCCTTTTTACACAAGCTCATATAACGAGATTTGGCGGCAACGAGAAAATATACGATACGCTTATTTCTTTATGATTAATTAATTTGTGCACTTTTACTGAACAAAATTGTACAAAATGCCACCAAAATTGACTAATTTCACTCAATATTAACACGAAATTCAATAATTATGAAAAAACTTCGACCATCTTTTCTCTCGATGGCGCCAAAACTCCGTCTGAATAGTTAAGAAGCATTCCCAAATTCGAAATAAAAACAAAATAAAAAGAAGGTGTTATTTTAGTAAATCGGAGTATATAGAGCTCTTGCTAAGGAGTATTTATGTTCCTTGATATTGAGTAGACATTACAAACAGGATAGAGTTACTGCTACAATTTGTAAAATAAAACAAATAAGAGAAAAACATTAATTTCCCTAGAGAAATTACAAAAAAATAATCTAATCCCAAGGTAAGCAAGATATATGCTGTTACGGGTGTTAGTCGTCGCTCCTAATACATGGAAATACTTACATAGATACCAGAATAAGTTCAATAAAAATCCAGGCCCAGAAAGCAGACATCTAAATGTTCATCACACAAATGCCTGCCCCCGTCAGGAATCGACCCGGGCATTGCGGTTGGTCGGTGGAGTTAGTCGTGTACACTAGGCCCTTGATCAAGAAAGCGGTTATACATATTATATAACTTAACATTGTCAAGACCTTTTTAATGACCTTCTTAAGTACGCAACGTTGACATTTAGTATGAGAGGAGATGGTATAGGGCAGAGGTTCCCAAACTTATTTCATGTAACGCCCACTTTGAAAATCAGTTGTTTTGTAGCGCCCCCCCCCCTCGTTTTTTTCTTGTCAATAACCTCAATAGCATATTTGTTGCGCCTACTTTAAAAAAAAACATTTTTTTCAAGATTTATACCGCCCCCTCTAGGCTTCCAGCGCCCACAAGGGGGCGTTATCGCCCACTTTGGGAAAGGCTGGTATAGGGCATTAAAATATTGGTAGGCACTACCTTACAGTATCATGTCGAAGCTATAGGCACGAAACACAGCATTATTTCAAGACTGTTGTGACGATACTGTTATTCGGACGACGACTTGATGGAGTGGAACCTTAGATGAAGACGCATCATGACTCCAAATTGAAATTCAAAATTCAAATTCAAATATGTTTTATTTACTGGGTTCTTTACAAAGATTCTCTTGACGCATCTACATAATTCTAAAAAACTACCACTGGATCGTAACGCCGTCACAAAGAAAATCCAGCGAAAGAAAGGGCTTGTCTTTTTTTTATAAATCAAATCCACATAAATCCTCTGTGGTGTAGCGGTTCAGTTGTTGGACTTGACTGCCTGAGGTCCCGGGCTCGAATCCCGGGTCGGACAACAAAAAGAAAATAGGGTTTTTCCAATTTTATAATTTAAAAAAAACGTTGCTCGGGATTGGATATGTGCCCGGTTGGTGAGAGGCTTGCCACCTATCACATTGTGGTACTTAGTGTCTTCGGCTAGTCGTGGGTGCCTTGGTTGTGCCTCTTCCTACTTATTCGGGGATATGGGCGTTAAGATACATAAAATATATTAAATATATAATTGAAATATATTTGTAGAGTTTGGTATGAGGAACAATTAGTCCCAAGTATTTCTATCTTCTTAATATTATGTACAAGGCGGGATAGATTTGTGCAAGTAGGTAACTGCCAGTGACCCAATTGTTAAAGCAAAACAATTTGCCCAAATAATACAGACTGAACACCAATCACATGTGAGTATCCAGGAGCAAACAACACAAAGCCCGTTGATTGCTGATTGTCACGCTCGAAGTCTGCTCCTAGTTCCATCTATAGGAAGATGAAATCGTGGACGCAGACTACAATGGACAATGTTATTAAATATACCGGGTCAATTGTCAATGGGCTCTAATGTGCTTTTCTGATTGGTCCACGTTTGTATTCTATCTGAATCGCGCAGAATACTTATCTTGTTAGTTTCTGGACATATCAGCCAGCTATAAGGAGAAACCTTCAAGAAGAATATCGATACCACAACGATACAATCGTGGTTTGGAGGAGAATTTAGGTTGTTGAAAGAACCGATCACGTTTTGACAAACTACCCTATGACAACTAAAATTTATAGACACTTGTTTTTCGACTTAAGGAAAGGGGGGTTATAAGTTTGATGTATCTGTGAGTGAGTGTGTCTGTCTGCGTAAATGCCACACATTATAACTTTTGAATGGATGAACCGATTTGGATGAGGATCTGTTTGTTTAAAAGCTGACGTGCTAAGATTTGCAAGGGTTATAGATTTTGTCAACTTTAGTTTTTTTTATGATTACTTTACATTTTGAAGTTTTATTTCTTTTATATTTTACAGTTACCCTTATTACGATACAAGTAAGCTGAATAAATACCGATTTTTCAGATACATAAATGTAAATAAGAAATTATTTTGTCAGTCCATGCAAGTAATATTTCCAAACCGATTCGAGCACATTGCACACATATTTTTACGAAAATAGCTAATTTCTATGCAACTTTCCCGTTTTTCCTCTTCATACGCTCCTTTTCCTGACAGTAACTAAAACAACAAAAAAATAATTAGCAAAATTGGTCCATCCGTTCAAGCGTGACACGATGACCACGCGAAAAGGGGATTCATTTTTTATATAAAGAAAGATATAGACTATAGTATACAGCAGCACATTTTTTAAGTAAGCAGCAAATTGTGCTAAATATATCATGTTACATGTTTAATTTCATTAGCAAACGCCAATATTTTAAGCAAAGATTTATTCTGGTATGTTTATTAGTATAGTACTACTATTTTTAGCGTTTCGGCTTTACAGTTTTTACACTTCATACATTTATTTTTAACCTAATCGAAATTGAAGTGAAATGATTAATTACGTAATAACAACTCTTTTTAGATATATCTTTAAAATGTATAGAAGCTTGACGAATACGGCCGAAGCGCATAATTTAAATAGTACTACTGTACACACATACACATACACATACACACTGTACAATTACAGGTTCTGTGAAAAACTTGGTAAATATTCAACATGCGAGTTCAATCTAAAGCATATATTTCATCCTCCATGCTGTGATTTTCAATTTAGCGGAAAAATATTTTCTCTAAAGCATAAAATGTGGAGCGGAAATATGTAGCGAGCTGGGTTGCCGCTTTTTTTGAAAGATAGTTATCTTACTTTTATTGCAAAAATATCTCTTATATTAAGGAAGTAAAATAAAAATGCCTTAATTTTTATCGTAATTTATTCAGGTTATTTTCCAACGAGCGAACAAGTTATCCTGATAGTGTGGTAAGAGACAAATATGTCATACAACAACCATAAATACTTGTAATTCTCTAGAGCATTGACTAAACTAATTTTAAGTTATCGCCATCTTCTTTTAACAAAAGTAATACAAATACACAAAAAACGTTTTGTCCTGATAGATTAGTTTGTATATCTCATTTCTCCACCGCCTCTTTGGCTAGCGTACACGCCTACCTACACTGACCAAGTGCGGGGCTCGGGTTCGATTATCGACGGGGCAGGCATTTGTATGATGAACATGTATTTTGTGCATTTCTAGGTCCGGTTGTTTATTAAATATATTCTGGTATCTATTTAGGTATTTCTATCTATTAAAACCGTAAACTAAAATCCATAACACAAGCATATATTTTTGCTTACTTTGGGGTTGGATTCAAATTGTGTAACTTGTCCAGGGATATTTATTTATTTAAGTTATTCCTCGGATAAGGTTTATTAAAATCGTCACAAACTATCATGTATGAACTAATCTGATCCATCTCAATATGTTTTTTTTTTCGTTTGAAACAGATAGCATACACCTAAAATAAATTTACTTAGCGTTTAGCAGATTTAAAGCCATTATAGGTGCAACATTCTCCTGTCCATCGGATACGCTAATGTTCATCACTGAACACGAGTGAGCATTGAGGTTACAGCGTCAAAAAGAACCCTTAGTCAGACTTGCAGCTACTACTCCAGATCCAGTATTCATGTTAATAATGACCCATATGCTCTTACAAGCTGCCATATAGAGGAAGATAGATTTTTCTACAAAGAGGATCGGACCAACGTGAAAATAATTATTTATTTCAGTTTTCTTTTCTATTTTTCTGGACGGTAAAGTACTCTCCGGATTACGAATCGTCTATATTAATAACCTTTTAATAACCACTAGCTACCCGCCTTATTGAAGAATAAAATTCAACAATATTTAATTTTCCGAGCTCCTTTGAAGAATACAACATCTGCCTTCCTGCCAGGCAGCTCGTAAAAGGCGAGCAGAAGCTTACCGTCACTAACACCACGACATCTGACTAGGTGGTAGAGTTTCGCAGCGACTCACCCGGATTGGTACCACCGCCTTACCTATTCCTGACGCCATAACGTCATGACGTGTTCCGGTTCGGAGGGTAAGGTAGCCGGTAAACTTACTTTTGCTCAAGGCCTAATATCCCGGCCTCAGGTTGGCAGCGCACCATTACCACCTTTGGTGTCTCTAGACGGCGGGAATTTCTTACCATTAGGAAATCCGTCTGCTTATTCCAATGCCTTCCAATATCATAAAAAAAAAAAGATTTTAACTTTTTGATAACTCATTAGTTGTTAATTTTTTTCTGATAGTGTAAAGGGCAATTTTGATCTAAATTACAAGCATAGCGTATCTAACAGATTTATTTGATTAAGGGTTAATACTGTATTGTTAAAAATATGTTCTAAAGTAACCCTTCATTTTACTGTTTTAAGTAAACGAAAAAACGGTTATTGTGGGTTATTCTTTGAAGATAGACATATACCACCGCTTACTTTTTTTGAGATCTATCGAAGAGGAAAAATCCCAGCATACATTGTTTTGTTAAAACTCAAAAGATTTTGGCAGCGTTTTCTAGGAAAGCTCCCAATCAGCTAATTTTTTGCCGAGATATTGAACTAATATCGTTGTAATATCGTTGGTTTGCCTTCCTCAAGAATTGTTCTATCTATTGTTGAAAACCGAATGAAAATCCGTTCTGTACTTTTCGAGTAAATCGCGAACAGACAGACAGACAGACGCGGCGGGGGACTTTGTTCTATAATATGTAAATGTATTGATTATCTTCAGCTCCCATTTTTCACTTTCATAATATCAGCACTTTGATTTGTCTTGTTTTTAGATTTGTTCAGAAAACAGGGTTATGACTCTAGTATTGGTTCGGAAAATTGGAAATAAATAAGTGTGCGTTTTTGTACTAACTATAAAATGTTTTTCTTAGGCAAAATATTTTTTATTACTTTTATCTAAAATTAGTTTAACATATTAATTGGCAATAAATGCGTAGCGTATATTTTTTATACATAACGTTTAAATATCCATTTATACCACATTTTTTAAACTAATTTAAATAAATTTTAGTGTTAATATTGATAATACCTTAAAAAATATAATACCTTAAAGCGTAGGCTATTTTTATAACGATATTTCAAAACGGCTCTAAGGGCATAGCTTAAAC
>NJDC01002810.1:42720-68895 GCA_002245475.1 Calephelis virginiensis | reverse complement strand
CTTGACTAATGGCTAAATACTAACGTGAAGGCCAAAACTTAAAGAAAGAAGATTAAATGTCACAATATAATGTATAAATTATGGTATAAATAGTGATATCCCATGCTATCCAGTTTTTCTAACTAGTTTGTGTGCTATCCTACGATACCGATTGATTTTCTGTGAATGAAAAACTTAAATTTATTCGATACTACAGCTCTCAATTTATTAGCCACTTTTGCCTGACATAAAAAAAAGAACGTTACCTATTTCAAAAGATGACTTTTTTATTTGAAATAGCGTACTCCCATGGTGGTCCAATTGCTACCAAGTCTAGGTCTGCTAATGAAATCGCAGAAAATACTCAATATTTAATGTAATTAGGCGAGATTATATTAAAATTGAAGTTGTTTTTTTTGCTATTTACTTAGTTTTAAATTATGTTACTATGTTTTATTTTATCGGCACCATTACTATGTTTTTTTGTAAACTAGACCTACCTAATTATTGAAAATCAGTTGACACTCGCTAGTACATTACCGATTTATACAAAAATAACTAATCAACCCTATTGCTTCAAAGAAAGCACGTAAGTATTCCTTTGACAACAGCTAGGCTTAGTGTGTGCCATTTTCGATCATTTCAAGGTCGTTTCCCAACTGTTAATATTTGTTTTGTAACACATAGAACACAAATAAAAACAGGAACAATAAAATTTAAATTTATACTTTTTTGAAATGTTATAGCAGTATGGCCGAATTAGGAGTAGTCCCTTTACTCACTAGGGACTAGGAATCTCGCCCGTTAAACTAAGCACCTCAACTCTGCTTAAATAAACGTTTTTATAACGATATACTTGAATAAGGGACAACGATACACAAATACAAATTATTTTCCTCTATCTTTGTCCTTCCTTGTTCATAAAACAAAATAATTCAATTCTAAACATAACAGTTAATTGTCCCTTGGTATAATTTTATACCTAAAAATGTTTTAAATAGTTTTTTTGGAAATAATAATTAATATTTGACTTGATTGTATAAATAAGAAAAGGAAACGCCTGTATTTTTTTATTTGCAAGTTTGACGTTTCGTAGAAGTTCCATTCAAATAACAGGCGTTAAACGTTTCTAAGGGTAAAATAAAATTATGTTTTTTAGGGCTCATTTTTCAATTGGTCACCAAAAAAATTTAAATCTCAGGTAAGAAATTGACTGATGTTTGAAAGAGCGAGACATGTTCATGTACGTTTACAGAATTTAGAATGAGATAGAAAACTTAGAAGTAGTAACAGTTGTAATCAAAATTTAAAAAAATATATCAAAATCAGTTGTGGATTGAAATGCACCTAAATGGACTGCTGTGAAATAAGTCCACAGTTACTTATTTAAATTTAATTGGCAAGATAACAGATATTGACTTTATTCACCAGTTATACTGATGTGTCAATTGACGAGTGTTTTATTATACATACCTATAATTTGCTATTTTTATTTTGATAACCACCGTCACTACTTTAAAGTTATTAATTTACCTCTGTCTAAGTTCTGTGAACATACCTACATAAGCACGTATCGCTCTTGCAAGAGTCAGTCAATTATTTACCTGACCGTTATTTCAAAATTTACCATTATTTTACACAAAATAGATGTGCTATGACTTTAATTGAAGTCAGTATAAAATTCACTAGATGGAAATGGCCAGACTCATCACTTGGTGATAAAGATTGTATCCGATTTCGCAAAATTAGACTTTAATTATTTTAAATTAATAAAAATGAATCAGTCATGACAAGGTCTTAGGTAAAACGATAGATAGCGTCATCATCTAAGCCAGAGGTTCCCAAACTTATTTCATGTAACGCCCACTTTGAAAATCAGTTGTTTTGTAGCGCCCCCCCCCTCGTTTTTTTCTTGTCAATAACCTCAATAACATATTTGTTGCGCCTAGTTTAAAAAAAAACATTTTTTTCAAGATTTATACCGCCCCCCTCTAGGCTTCCAGCGCCCACAAGGGGACGTTATCGCCCACTTTGGGAAAGGCTGATCTAAGCTCATGGAGTAGAGTTTGTTGGCGTTAAGGAATGAGGAAACACACGATACCTACACTAATTGCGTAAATTATACAAAATGTCGTTAATATTGACTAATCTTACTCAACGTGTACTCGAAATTCATCAAAATTGATAAAAACTGCGACCATCTAGATCCTGCCAAATTCACACAAAATATCCGTCTGCTACTGATAGGCTAGCTTTTTCCCGCTATATCAACTGACAGATAATCTTCTATATTATATCTATATAATATATAAATCCTAATAATACTATAAATGCGAAACTCTGTTCGTTTGTTTGTTACTCTTTCATGCATAAACTAATGAACCGATTTTCATAAAATTTGGTACACACGCAGAGGTTAGCTTAAATTAAAACATAGGATAGCTTTTATCCCGAAACAATTTTCCTGTGGGACCACGCGGGATAATAATATATAAAAATGAATCCTCATTTTCTTTTGTCATAGCATTTCGCGTTAAGGGATGTAGTAATTTTGCTAATTATTTTTTTGTTACGTTAGTCATTGTCATGAGAAGTTTGCTATGAAAAGAAAAAGTGGGAAAATTGCAGGCAAAATTGAAAAAAACAATACTTTATTTTTTCCATACAAACTGTTAGTACCTATGAATGTCAAGCGATACGAAATTCGCCGGATCGGCTAGTATTTTACAAATGTCAGTAAAATGTCAAACTTCGAGAACCCTTTAAGATATTGACCTTTAAGCAGTTAAGCAGTATAGCATTAATATTTTACGAAGCAAAAACTTTTACAAAGAGCTTAAAATTCTCTTGTGTAGCTTCTTTGTAGAAAAGTATATTCAATTGAAAAAGTTCTGAAACTTCAGTGTTAACTTAGAAACTACAGTTAACTTATTACTTCAGTTAACTTGGAAACATTTAAATATGCAGATTGGCTTATGTTTAATAATAACTCTTATCTTAAAAATTGCTAATTTTCAGTGAACAATATTATCTAGTACTTAATGTTATATTTTTATTTTTTAGAAGTGTCAGAGGCAGATTTCTTATTTTCACTACAAAAAGCTGTTACTTGGCATTTTTGAATTAAGTTTTTAATTTTTACTTAAAAAATTAACTATTGAATTCAACAACAATTTGTGAGCGAGTGCGAAACTGAAAATTATTGAAAGTGGCGAAAAAAGCAAAACATTTGGCAGATTCAATCCATGTTCAGCCTCAGATTTTCAAATACATTGAGAATATGTCTCACCATAGATACTCTAAAATGGGCACAATTTGCAATATTATAAGAGATATATTAATGTTCATGTTTTCACCTGAGAGATCAGTGACAAAGCTCACGGGGCTTCTGAATCGAACCCGAGCCTCGCGATTGTTCGGTGGTGTTAGGCATGTACGGTGTAGTTGAGTTTTTGTTTATTATTACTACAGTTTATTATTACTACAGTTTAGTATACTAGCGGCCCGCACCGGCATTGCACGGTTATAAAATATACATATTCCTCTTCAATTACTTTATCTATTGAAAAAACCGCATTCAAATCCATTGCGTAGTTTTAAAGATTTAAGCATACAAAGGGACATAGGGACAGAGGAAGCGACTTTGTTTTATATTATGTAGTGAAGATCCAAGGAAGCTTCAAATCGTATGTTACATAAGAAAATGAGGTTTTCTAAATTTTCTCAAGGAAAGCAAATTTACCTGGTCATGGATATGCATCCAGTTGGAGATAGACTTGTCACGGTCACATTGTGTAGGACTTAGTATTTTCGTCTGTTCGTGGCTTTGTTGCAGCTCTGCCTAGCTATTCGGGGATTTGGGCGGGAAGATACTTTTCACACGTTTTAAACAAACGCAGAATGAGGAAGGCTGTCAAAAAATATTTCTAGATCAAGATTCACTTTCTAGGTAACAATTTATTCATCCTAGTTTGATTTGTAGAGGTTACTTAAATAAAATACGACGTCTCACAGTGGGTCAGATATACGAGAGCCATCCTTAATGCAAAATCAAGAATGGCGGTAGTACAGACTGAAAATATAATATATTGTGTAATATTATTCTTACCTCTGTATAATATCGCCTCCGTGGTCCGGCGGTCCGGCATTGGGCTTGGCTTCTTGATTCGGTCTCCGGGTTGGGCAACAAAAAAACTGAAAAATGTGTATTTTCAATTTTATAATATAGGCGATAGGTGGCATCACTATTACATTGTGGGACTTAGTGTCTCTGACTACATCTTCGCGGATATGGGCGTGATGGTCTTTTTTAATATGTTTACTTCATTATCTTGTAAAAACAATGGCAATGAGTTTGAAGCCTCTCATATTTACTAGGTGGAAGAGTTTGGCAGCGACTCGCTCGGATTGGTACCATCGCCGTACTTATTCCTACCACAAAATGTCAGTACTTGCCGTTGACGTGTTCCGGTTCGAAAGGTAAGGTAGCCCATAACCTTACTTTGGCTCGAGGCCTAACATCCAGGCCTCAGGTTGGCAAAGCACCATTACCACCTTTAGTGTCTCCAGGCAGCGCGAATTTCTTAAAATCAGGAAATATGTTGGTTTGTTTGCCTTCTAATATCATAAAAAGAATTGTATTATTTAGTATTTTTAGTTAATCGTAGGTTCTGTTTGCACTATAGTCTATCCCCGAGGGGATACGGGGTTACCATATTTATGAATACTGACTTTTTTTACAATACATAAGCATATTGTAAGCACTGATTGTCATCATGATCATAGAGCTCACAGCGAGATAGATGATGAATTAATGTTTTAAAGGTAAAAATGAAATAAGTTTAAAAACCAAACAAGTGATTTTTGAGTTTTACCAACCGAATAATGTATATTTTGTTTGATTTTTGCAGTTTTATTCCATTTAAATACTCTTATTACCATAATTGGATAATCGTCATATCCTAAACTTCTTTAGAAAGGTTATCTTCTCTTCTTAGTAAGTGTTTATAGGAGAATACTTTAGATTCCCATCGTTTTACAAAAAAAAATTAAACACTTTTCTTTTAAATTGATATAGATCCAATAACATGCTACACTTGGATGACGTGTAGCTTGCTATTTTTTTTATGTTGTTGGTTAAAAATACAATTTTAGACAATACCTAGTATAACGTGTGTTCAACGACTGTATTTGCTTTTGTAGTAAGAAGGTTATCTACCAACTAAACCCTGAAGCGTTCTCTATTCGCTCATTTACTTCGTCTTTCCACTCTTCAACTCTTCAAGTTTAAGTGCACCAAGTGAACATCACAGCACATCATTTGTTAGAGCAGATTAATTATAATTTTTGTCTTTCTCCTCCGTCAGTGGTTTGACCTAAAATAGTTATGATAAAATTTGTTAACATCAATGACACTTTGTAAGCACATGTATTGTGGTCTGTTCAGGTATCTTCACGCCCATATCCCGGAGGAGGTGGCAGATGCATAACCAGGGCACGACTAGCCGAAGACACTAAATACCACAATGTGGCAAGCCTATCGCCGACCGGGCACATATCTCATCCCGGACAACGTTATTTTTCACCACATAGTATAAAACGAAGTCGCTTCCGCTTTCCCTATGTCCCTTTGTAAGCCTAAATCTTTGAAACTACGGAACGGGATTTGATGCGCCTTTTTTTGATAGGTAAAGTGCTTGAAGAGAAAGGTTTATATGTAGATATATTTTATACCTGTGTGGAGCCGGTGCGGAGATATAATTAAAAATACGCATTTTATTTTTTTCTTGGCAAACCCGGGTAACAGATAAATGTTGAGGTAATATATTTTTAGACCTAGAGATAAGCCCACCTTTTGTGCATTTCTGTTTATCACTGTCCACGTTTTATGTCATAAATTGTGTACAATAAAGAATTAAATAAATAAATAAATAAATATTTTTTTAATAATATAGACTGTTTACACGACACAAATAGCGTAACCATGTTTAGATGTTACAGTTTTACTACGTCTCGACCAATTTTGCTCTGATGATGTTGCCATGTTTTGGAGGGTAAAATTCACTAAACTTACTCGTACAAGAGTATGAACAAACCTGAGGTGGACAAGCTTAGACGTATCCAATTGTAAGTGACGTTTATCACCATCAGGTAATCGATCTGGTTGTTTGCTAATTACATTAACAAAAAAAGAAAAATGAAATTGAATATAACAATTAGCTACCATGTATGAGTCACTTTCCCAGAAACTGAATGTATCCCTTTTTAATTAAGCCATAAACCGGATGTGACGTCATCAGTTCACCCCGTCTATACACCCCTCCAGTGAGTAGCAAACCTTTATTGTAAAAGTTCTCTGGACGGTTATTGATATTTTGAAAATTTGTTAAAGTCTTCGAAGCCGGCCATTTGTATGGAAAATGTGATGTAAGAAACTTTTACAAAGAGAGTGACGCTTGCATTCGTAGACCTTCCTAGTTTTTACCACTTTCATTTTTTTTATACAAAGTCGCGAGTTTTGAAGATTCTGTTTTTGTACTTGTTTTATGGTATTCGAAGGCAAACAAACAGACAGATTTCCTATTGGAAATCTACGCTGCCTAGAGACACCAAAGGTAGTAATGGTGCTTTGCAAACCTGAGGCCGGAATGTTATTCCTTAAGCAAAAGCAAGTTTACCGGCTATCTTGTCCTCCTAACCATAACACGTCTACGGTAAGCACTGACGTTATGACGGCAGGAATAGGTAAAGCGGTGATACCAATCCGGGCGAGTCGTTGCGAAACTGTACCACCTGGTATTTATATAATGCACCGTAAATATTAAGTAATATAGGTAACTAGCCAACCCGGTGAACTTCGTACTCTTTGACTTCAATACCTATTGTATTGTTCCTTCTTTCCCAGTTTCTCTCTTCAACTAACTCTACAAAAAAAATAGCAAAATTGGTTAATCTGTTCAGGCGTGATGCGTAATGACCAGGCGAAATGGAGCTTCATTCTTACTTAAGTAGATTACTCTCTATCGAGAGGAAAACTTCTAAAAACATTACGAATATTAATGAAAATAAATCCCTCTAATTCCTCAATGAAACGCTTGTATTAACGCCTTATTTTTTGTTGTATTAACTGTGGTCAGGAAAAGGTGCTTATAAAAAAAAATAAACGGATAGACCTATTGGGTTGAAAGTTTGTTCGTATCCATATTCCAATAAGTCCCTGGATAGTTTGAAAACACAATTAGAAACTTTTCCCCGTGTTGATCCGGGTTCCCTGTGTAGAATAAATCATCTGCCTTTCCCACCAGGCAGCTCGTAAGAGGCGAACATAGGTGCAATGGTCGCTGCCATCAAGACCACTGGTGGTGGAGTGCTGTGCAGCACTAGCCCGGGTAGGGATCCACCGCCGTACCTATTCCTGCTGCCATAACGACATTGACGTGTTCCGGTCCGGAGGGTAGGGTAGCCGTTAGACTTGCAAAATACCTAACATCCCGGCCACAGAACAGTGACACACCTGTAATATCTATGGTGTTCATAGGCCATGATATATCTTACCATCAGGAGAGCCGTGAGCTTTTTCACTGTCTTATCACATAAAAAAACTGTAGGTAGCGCTGTTAATGGTATGTCCCGAAATTAAGAAGGTAAGTAATACGCCGAGTCAGCTGGTATCTTTATAAAAACGTGGGAAACAAAAAAGTATTTGATCTATAAATGTAAGTGACAGTCGGTCTGCTGAGATATATATCAGGCTTATTAGATAACAACGGCCGTGTCGCAGAGTGCAGTTGGCCAAACCTCCCCTGAGTGCTGTCAGAGCTGCAACGTGATGCAGCCTCAACACCTCTACTAAGAACAACTATCGAGTACAAACGAAGTTGATCGTTCGACTATGGTACGTTAGAAAATTTTATGTACTTAGAGATGCGTAATAATTTTTTTATGATATTGGAAGGCAAACAAGCAGACGGATTTCCTGATGCTAAGAAATTCACGCCGCCTAGAGACACCAAAGTTGGTAATGGTGCGTTGCCAACCTTAATCTGGACGAGTCGCTACGAAACTCTACCACCTAGTCAGATGTCACGGTATTCGTGACGGTAGGCCCATGCTTGCCATTTGCGAGCTGCCTGACAGGAAGGCAGATGGTCTATTCTGTAATGGAGCCTGGATCAACACGGGGGGCTCTTACGCAATGGAATACAATAATGGTGAGTATAGAAACGATGGCTATAGCAATAATTAAAGCGATGGCATGTACTCCACTATCTAGTGTGCAGCAGTTAATTAAACTAGTTATATATGTATATCATTAAATATTAGTAATTTCCATCACCTGTTATTAAAAGTATGCAGTGAGATACAAGGCTCGTTTAATCGCATCCAATCCCATCGTCAAACAGCGCTATGACAACCCATCATCAAATTTAAATTAGGATATGACATTTACCTGTTGTAAGTTTTTACATAATCTCGAATAAGTGAATGCATGACTAATTGGTAAACTAACAAATCCTTTATTATAAAAAGCTCATAAGTACATTTTGACTTTATTACATTTCTTTATTGGTAGCCCCCATTTGATTTATATTCGTGTAGACAGTTCTCGATAGCTGCTCGTACTAGGGCTGCTGATGTTATACAAGCGGAATATATAATAACCTATCCCATTCAGTTATTCGTTGGAACTGTACTAGAATTTTGGTAAGAGTACGTTTGAAACGAAACGTTAGGTAATATTAAACTACTCAGTGTTAGTCCTGGGCTCCTTAAAAGATTGGAAAGCAAATATGAACTTTTGTTAGTACATTTTAAGTCAAATTTATAATCATAAATCTTAAGATTTCTAAACAGACTGAGATAATATTGATAAATATCACGTTGTCCAGGAAATTTAATTTCAAACTTGTAACACACTCACCTTCTACGAGATTCTTACTACGAAACATACTAATAAAGGATTCACATCTATCACATCTATGTCCTCGAAAAAGCAGGCAGAAGCACAATAAGGGCACCTGCGACTATCCGAAAGCGCCACTTAATTTTGCAATATTATTGGTGGAAATTTATTGTCAGCCGGACCTATTTATTCCTGAACAATGTTGTTTTTACCATAAATAAAAAAGTTTTTATCAGAAATTGCAAAAACACACTTAAAGTTGCCGAACGCATCGAACGCGAAACACCATGTACGGCCAATATTAATAATCAATCCTAATCCAAAACTTGCTGTCCAAGATTGATATTTTGATCCATTTTTATGTTATCGCTCGCCAATAACATATCTGTGGACAGGAAAGCGGCGATTGATTAAGATAAAGACACGCCTACTAAATATCTTTATTCATAGATATGTTATATTTATATCAAAAACATTAAAACACTTTACATAAACTTAACTTTTTATTGGTATATTAAACGTCACTTCCTACCTATGTAAGCGAGTAAGTAAGTGTATTCACCACCGTATTCACGAGGGGATAGGGAAATGTTTAACCCCTCAACGACTAGCCGAAGACACTAAGTACCACAATGTGATAAGGGGCAAACTATATACTGACCACTAACATGTTTACGAGGTTAAATATTTTGCCAAAATCCTAGTATTTTTTGTATAAATGAATCCTCATTTCGCATAGTCATCGCATCAGGCCTTAACGGGTGGGTCGATTTAAAAAAAAAAAAAAGTATCTTCACGCCCATATCCCCGAAGAGGTAGACAGAGGTACAACCAAGGCACCCACGACTAGCCGAAGACACTAAGTCCCACAATGTGATAAGTGGCAAGCCTATCGCCAACCGGGCACATTTCCAATCCCGACCAACATTTTTTTTAATTAGAAAATTGGAAAAATCCAATTTTCTTTATGTTGGGTCGATTTTACTAATACTTAAATCTAAATAAAATTATTTAATTTGCAAAATTGCAGAATTTTTGGCGGAAAATTGCAAATTAAATAATTTTATTTAGATTTAAGTATGGATTTTCGCAAAGTAACGCCTTCTTCTATCAATTTACTAATACTGTTTTTTTGTGTTAATTTATGCCAACAGAAGTTTCTTATGAAAAAAATTGGAAAAATTGCAAGGGAAATGGGGAAAAGCAATGCTTTAATCCATTCTAGCGGTAAGTAGCCGATAATGTCAAGCGACTCGAAGTTCGCCGGGTCAGCTAGTGGTAATTTACAAACGTCGCCTATGCGCGCTAAAAATGTTACCAGTGCATTCATTTCTATTTAAATATACTAGTATGTACGCTATTGTGCCACCTATCATATAGGCTTGCCACCTATCACATTGTGGGACTTATTGTCTTCGGCTAGTTTTGGTTGCCCTGGTTGCCTCTGCCTACCTCTTCGGGGATATAGGCGTGAAGATACTATTACTACCAAAACATTCTTAAAATTTCCTTGTGTTATTAGTGACGAAAGCATTGGTTACGTAGACTTCCACCAGACTAGGCCACTTCAGATATCAAATGGTCTCTTTACAAACTTACTACCAGAAGTAATGTACCGTTATATCGCCACATGTTAAGCCATGCAGTAAAGTAAGGATTCTTCAGCTTAGGTAATATCATTAGCGACTTTGCAACAATGGCCGGAGTAAACTGTCGGTATTGTTTCTATGTGTTACAGAGTGCTAAATATATCACACGAAATTGATGATCAGTGAAACTAATATTACTCTTTTGCTGAAGTAACTTAAGGCATGAAAGATACATTCATTAAAATCCTTTTTTTATGACATTGGAAAGCAAACAAGCAGACAGATTTCCTGATGGTAAAAAAAATACCCGAGAGATAACAAAAGTGGTAAGTGTACGTTGCCAATCTGAGACCTGTTAAGCTTCGAGCAAAAGTAAGTTTACGGAATAACATAGCCTTTTAATCGGAACGGCAAGCACTGACGTTATGGCGGCAGACATAGGCAAGGCAGTGGTACCGATTCTGCAAGTCGCTGCGAAACTCTATCACCTAGTCAGATGTCACGATTTTAGTGAAGCTAAGCCTATGCTCGCCTTTTGCGAGCTGCCTGGCAGGAAGGCAGATGGTTTATTTTGCAAAGGAGTCCGGAACAACACGGGGAAAAACTTCAAGAAACCAGTTTCAAAATTTCGAAACAAAGTGGCGTCCCATACAAATCTATTTAAATTTGGTATGTAAAAAACCACAATGTGTTTGACAGGTCCAGAGATTTGGAAGGATTTGTTGCGTTTGAAATGTTTTCGAAACGGGATTTCGTAACAAAATTTCGAACGTCACACACATTCGGAATTTTGTTACTTTGTTGTTGGAATACTGGCCTAAAATATTGAAAAGGAACATGACAGTAGCACTGACGTTGAAGAAGGGAATGCTAGGTAAAACGATGACAGATTGATGGTGATTCTAGAAGTCTACCGAATCTGATCATTTTAGTAGAGGAAGCATTTAATTGAGGGGTTATCTCATCTCTACGCTAGTAAATCTGATTCTCATCTAAGGGTGAAAATTTAGCTTACTTTTAACGAAAGGAGTCAGAAGGTTAAGTTTAAGAAGGTCATTTTACGGGAGTTGTTAATAATTCCATTAGATAGAGTCGTACAAGGGGCTGACTGTGTATCTCAGTGGCCTACTCAAAATAGAAAAGTGTACATCAGATGGCTGTCAAATGACGTTATTTGTGTTTGCTATCTCTATTGTATTTCTGTTGGTTACTGGAGATAGCAAATATAAAAAACGTCATTTAAAGCCCTTTGAGGTACACTTTTCCATTTTGAGTTGGCCACTGAGATAGATAATCAGCCTCCAGTACTGCGTAAGTGTCGTGAGTGGGTGGAAATATTTCACGGGGGGATGGACTTTAAATTCAATTTGTAGACAATATTATCGCACTAGCTGATACACGTAGTTTCACCTGCAAATTGCGGACGAAAATTATCTTGCACACACAATATTTTATGTCATACACATTGCATATATGTTATGAAATATACATATAAACCTTCCTCTTCTATCATTTTATCTATTAAAAAAACCGCATCAAAATCCGTTACATAGTTATAAATATTTAAGCATACAAAGGGACATAGGGACAGAGGAAACGACTTTGTTTTATACTATGTAGTGATAGCTTAAATTTAAAGTGACTAACTTCAAATTTAAACTATCACTACACCATCACGTAGACTTTGTACCCTCTCTTTGTCGTTAGTAGACTACAGGCCCATGCCAAAATAGATGTGTCATATGAACTACCAGGTGAGGTATGTAGGACGATATAAAAGCATAAAATAATAAGATTCAGCACTATGCCGTCACCTGTAAGCTGTCCAACTGAGTGCAGGTGAGAATTTAGAAGTGCAGATCGAATGAGTCCGTTTTGGTCACTTATTTTTGTACGGAATTGCTTTAATGCATTTATCTTATTTGTTAAAAAAGTTGTAATTGAAGTTGTCTTTGACACAATTTTTTAAACAATAAAAACATGAGTGACATCGGCCCTGTAGTTTCTTCGTAATTCATTTACAAACATTCAAATCGATAAACACTTAAACTGATAGATATTGTAATAAGAAGATTACATTCAGAAGGGTTCATTCTCTATTTAAATTATTTAAGTAATTAACACCATGGGCCCTGCTGCTAAGATGATGTGCACTGCTTGCTCGGGTTACCTATTCCTGCCGCCATAACGAAAATGTCATGTTCCGGTCCGAAGAGTACGGAAGCTGGTAGGTAGCTTGATTATATTAGGCTTAAAGGAAAACTAACGGACAACGACACACCTATAACATCTTTACTTTTTATAGTCCATGGTTATCTTTTACCATTTGGAGAGAGGTGTTCTTGTTCATTAATTTATATCATAAAAAAAGTTGAGAGGTGTCAAGGGACACCCGGATGGAACGAAGTTCTCTCTCCCCCCTCTCTCTCTCTCAATCTCTATCAATCTCTAGTAATCTCTATCTCTATCTCTCTTATAGAGAGAGACAGACAGAGAAACATGGAATAAAAAAAGAGAAAATAAAAAATAATAATAATAAAATAAAAAAAAATTAAAATGATAAAAAAAATAGAAAATGAAAAACAAAAATAAAAAAATTAAAAAAAAAATGTCCTCATGCAGTCAAGTCCAACTACCGCTAACCGAACCGCTAGACCACAGAGCAAAAAGTGTCGTGACAACATTTTCGTAAGATTTTTTTCCGTCTAGCCCCCATTGACAACGAACGCGCAATAAGGAACTTTGTTCCAATAAAAAAAAACTGTCCGACCCGGGATTCGAACCCGGGACCTCATGCAGTCAAGTCCAACTACTGAACCGCTAGACCACAGAGCAAAAAGTGTCGTGACAACATTTTCGTAAGATTTTTTTCCGTCTAGCCCCCATTCACAATGCGCAATAAGGAACTTCGTTCCAAAATAAAAAATAAATAAGAAAAGTAAAAAAAAAAATCTGTAATTTCAACTGGGCGTGCTGGCGTGGACGCACAGAAATAAGTACCAGGCAGCTAGTAAATAAAAGAGTTCTACGCCGGGCAATGTGACGGAGGTCAATTTAATTTAGCTGCTATCGAGGACTTGGTACAAAATTACTTACCGTCCAGTTATGACAGATCTCTCGCGATTTACGTTTCGACGTTCACTGTTATTAGTTATTATATGACTTCACCAATTCTTATGATGTCTTATTTTTTAACACCATTTAATTACAGCTATTTAATATTGTATACAAGATTTATTTGACTGTAATTTATCAAAAACACGTCTGCACTAGTCAGAACCCCAGAATTACAATAGATTACTATAGCAAATAGTGTCGTGACAACTTTTTCGTAAGAATTTTTTCCGTCTAGCCTCCTTTCACAACGCGCAATAAGGAACTTCGTTCCAAAAACAAACAATATTTCAATATGTAAAAAAAAATATTTAAAGGGTGATTATTTTTTATTCTAACATGCCAGGACAATGAAAAAAAATTTGGATGAAATTGGGCAAAGCGGTAAATTTTAGTTTTGAGTAGCGTATAGAGTTCCTAAAATGGTGAGAGTTTGCATATTTTATTATTTTAATTCTATCTTACTCGCATCTTTGCCCGAGTTTACATACATTAATACATACATATCTTTACGCCAAGTCCCTAACGGGGTAGGCAGAATATCGAGTGCCAGACCTCACGATCCTGATAAACCTGTCTAGCTTCCTTCACATTTATTACCCTTTTTATACATACACGCCGGTTTTGGAGACTCTTGACACCACCCTCGGATAATATCCGATTGATCTGATCGTGAAATGTCAGCCTTGGTCTCCCCGGGTACCTACATCCATCCACATTCGCATTGTATATTATCTGCTTTGTCAATCTTTCATCTGTCATTCTTTCCACATGACCGAACCACCGAAGCATGCCCTTTCGCATTTTAACACCAACACTTTCTTTCAATCCCACTCATTCTCGGATCTCACTATTACGAATGCGGTCAGCGAGCGTTACACTACAGATTTAAATCGTTAAAAATATCCCATTTTACTTTTAATACCTCCAAGAATATGTGTACAGAGTTTTATGATAATGATTTAAATAGTAAAGTATCTTCACGCTCATATCCCCGAAGAAGTAGGCAAGGCAACCACGACTAGCCGAAGACACTAAGTGGCAAGCCTATTGCCAACCGGGCACATTTCCAATCCCACATTTCAAACCACATACATTGTATTTTTATTTTAATATATTTATAAACTAGACTTATTTAAAAAAACTAAACACGTCTGTTGCTAGTTGACAAATCACTGTAAAACTTTCGGTATAGGCAACACATATTTTATAATCTAGATATTTGTCTGCCTGTTATATTAAAAAAACTCTGAATCATAGTAAACAGAATTCAATGTAAAAAACCTAATACTAAAATTCACATCCCTTTATAACGTTTTACAATTAATCTTACTGTATCTGGTGAATTTATGACGTCATAAATAACAACTTGGGTACAAATTTGTAGGAAAAACGAATTTCCCCGGTCGGCCCTGGATCACTCTATCCCAGGCTACACTTTGAGCTGTATATCTTGTTATTATGTAACGTAATATATATCTATAGATGTAAAAGAAAGTCGTGTTAATTACGCTATTTATAACTCAACTAGCAGCCCGCCCCGGCTTCGCACGTTTATGAAATATATAGATAAACCTTCCTCTTCAATCACTTTATCTATTAAAAATTCGCATCAAAATCCGTTTTGATGCGATTTTTTAAGAGAGAGGGCAGAGAAAGCGACTTTGTTTTATACTATGTAGTGCTAATGGCTGAACAGATTTAGCTGAAAATTGATAAAGAGGTAGCTCCTCCGGGTTGTAGGAGATGGATATAGGATACTTTTTAACCCCTTTCGACTCTGGAAAACTAGGAAAAACAACATTTTTATTTTTTCCATACAAACTAAACGGGTGGAACGAAGTTTGCCGGAACGACTATTATATATAAACGTAAATAAAAGTTTTTCACTTTTTATAAATACTGTTTAAATATAGAACCAGGAGACGGTCATAGGATATTTTTTATTCAAATCGACTATAACGAAACCAGGAAAAACGACATTTAAATTTTTCTCATAAAAACTGAACCGGTGGAAGGTTCCGGTACATCGGAAGGTCTAGTTATAAATAATTAAATCGTGCTAACTTAAAACTGCTAGAAACCGACTTCAATTTCGTTACCACGGCGTAATTTGATAATTCTTTTTCAAAAAGTAACAAATAATTTCGAGGTGGTCCTTTAAAATTTTAAAATCGTTGGTCGAGTGGCTAGCGTACACGCGTAATTACACCGAACAACCGCGAGGCTCGGGTTCGATTCCCGATGGGGGCTGGCATTTGTGTGATGAACATTTAAATGTCTGCATTTCTGGGTCTGGGTGTTTATTAAATTTATTCTGGTATCTATTTATGTATTTCTGTGTATTAATATCGTTGACTAACACCCATAACACAAGTACATAATTTGCTTACTCTGGGGATAGATTCAATTTGTGTAACTTGTTAAAAAAATATCCAGTTTACATGGGTCCCATGTCCTCTGTCTGTCTGTCCTTGTCCACCTCAAAACAATGATCTAACTTACAACCATCAAAATTTGTTCATTATTGGCCGAGTAATTGTTTAACAAACATACAAAAACCATAAATCTGATTTGAAAGCTTCCTCTTTTTTGAAGTCGCCTCTGTGGTCTAGCGGTTCGTTGTTGGACTTGATTTCATTCGGTGCCAGGTTCAATTCCTGTGCCAGGGTACAAAGAGAAATTGTGTTTTTTTCAAATTTTCTATTCAAAATAAAGTTTGCTTAAAAATAGAAGAACTGCCCTGTTATTCCGGTATCCTTTGAAGAATAGACCATTTGCTTTCCTGCCAGGCAGTTTGTAAAAGGCGAGCAGTCTTACCGTCACTAGCACCGTAACATTTGACAAGGTAGAATAGAATAAGGTAGAATTTCGCCTTAGCTATTCTTGTCGCCATAACGTCAGTGCTTGCCGTTGACATGTCCCGTTTTGGAGGATAAGGTAGCCGGTAAACTTACTTTTCCTCGAGGCCTAACATCTCCACCTTAGGTTGGCAATGAAAGTAGCCGGTAAACTTACTTTTCCTGAAGGCCTAACATCTCCTCCTTAGGTTGGCAACGCGAATTTTCGTGTTGTCATGTTCGTGTAGGATAGCGCAATAAATGAATATTGTATTCTACCACATAAGTGATGGTACTTTCATACTGATAATAATTAAGCAATTCGTGCAAAAATATTCCCTAACCATTCAAAAATATCAAAAATGCACAACGTTAATATTCAAGTTTTCACATCTGCCGGCACTCCCGGAGTGCAACCTGTCGTTTTTTTCATCGGTTCATTCGTTTGCGCATGATGCGATTCATTTGTATAAATATCTAGCCGACGCGGTAAACTTCGTATCGCTTGACATAAACAGCCACTGACTAACAGTTTGTGTGCAAAAAAATAAAGTACTATTTTTCCCTCTTTCTCTGCTATTTGTCTTTTTCTCTTCACAACATACTTCTCATGACTACACAACAAAAAATCAAGTATTAAAATTGGTCCCATCCAAGTCTACACTAACAAAGGAGATAGGGATTCATTTTATATACCTTTAAATAAGAAGACACTTGTGACTATATCTATTTTTATTTTCTTATATAATTAGCTTTCCCGGACCTTCGTTTTCTGTTTGCATACTCTACTCTCTACTACTACTACTCTACTACACAAATTGTTGTTTTTACTAGTTTCCTCGCTGTTTTCCCTTTTTCCTTATCTTGTAGACTTCCATATATAATTTAGAAACAGATTTAGCCAAATCGGGCGAGCTGTTCTCGGGTTTTAGCGAGACTAATGAACATGAACCTACTTATATATAAGACTAACCAACCCGGCCAACTTCGTTTCGCAGGGGCATTGATATCTACTAACAGTTTGTATGGATTAAAACAATGTTCTCCTTTTTTCAATATAATTTCCTCGTTTTTTCTTTTTTTTATGAACCATCTACAATAAATAACACAACAAAATAAGAATTAGCTAAATTGTTCTACCCTTTCATACGTTATACAATGACCACGTGAAAAGGAGATTTCTTTTTGTATAAATAGATGAAAAAGTTAACAATTTTGGACATGTACTCCATAGTCCTACTGGGTACTGTAGGCACATAAACCAGTAAAGTATGGTGCCATGGCTAGAGATCAAGTTTTTACATCTATCTCTCTACACTAAAAATATATGGGGAAAGGTTTATTTTAGTATTGACTCTACTATTAACATTATGACTCTACTAAAATAATATCATAAATGAGGCTAGCGATTCATGGAGGATTTTATATGCCTTAAAATATACTGTTGGCTATGTAGATATTATTATCGTAATTCATACTGTTATATTACAAATATATAAGTGGTTTTATGTAAGAAAATCAAACACGCATGTCTGAATTCATTATGATGTAATTTTGCAGGCCAACAGCTGCTTTTTATCTCAGACGTCTAGGGCTTAATAGTTGAGTTGAATAATTTAAAAAATGCGCAAAACCACTCGAAAATCTTAAACGTCCCGATGATTACATTTATATGCAATAAGTCATAAATGACGCAAAGGTTGAATCTGTAAGTCATAAATGAGCCCAATAACAAAATCTGAGACAAGTAAAATGACAAGAGCAAAGCTAGTAAGTCATAAAGTATCTCCACGCCCTTATCCCCGAAGTGGTAGGCAGAGACACAACCAGGGCACCTACGACTAGCCGAAGACACTAAGTCCCACAATGTGATAGATGGCAAGCCTATCGCCAATCGGGCACATATTATCCAATCTCGAGCAACATTTTTTTTATTAGAAAATTGGAAAACCCAAATTTTCTTTTTGTTTCCCGTCCCGGAATTCAAACCCGGTACCTCATGCAGTCAAGTCCAACACCTGAACCGCTAGAACACAGAGGCGCTCAAGTAAGTAAGGCGAGTAAGTCATAAACAAGCTTAATGACTCTATATAAATGTGTCATAAATGACACAGGAGCTGTATTTATGTGTCATACGGAAAAGCCTCTTGTTTACATAAATGGACCTATGACCGGCATTTTGACACCCTGAAAAGCAGTTACAATCATACTTATTGATTATTACACTACCAGAACAGCTGAGCAGCACGAGGCTATTTCGCCGGGTTGTTTAGACGCAATGCAGATCACGTGTGCGCTGCTCAGACCAGACCATGGTATACGCCCATGGATCTCCCATCTCTGTCTGTCACCACGTGAAAGTACCGTCGGACGTGAGAGAGAAAGTTGGGGTTGTTAGACGCCGGCGCGTCTGTATGTCGCGCATCTGAGCCGGTCGATTTCCGACCATTGCGCGCGCCAGCCATCGAGGTGGCATTCTGTTCGGAGTGTTCAGTCGAGGCGGTCGTGTCAACGGTAAAACTGGGCGAACCGTCGGCAGTCCAGCCGGCGCCGCCGTCGGCTATGGACCACGACGAGGATAGATCCCTGTCCTTGGGCACGGAGGTATCCGCGTCCGTACCTCCCCCGAGCCCTCTCACGGGATGTTACTTGCTGGCTGTCGTCGGAGAGCCGCATACTCATGAACATAAAGAGATCATTTTGCAGCGCCTAGTCAAAGGTAAGTGTCAATTTGACAGCCGACTTTCTAGTTGATTGGTTGTTTTTTGTTTAGTCGAGCGTTGTTGTGATTATCTTTTTGCCGGCGGCTATTTTTCTCGTTACGTCATCCGTATCGTCCTCGTCTTTTTCTCACTTCGATAATTGAACCAATTAATACGTCTAAGTCAGCTCTACATTTTTAAAACTTAGTTGAACTATTTTAATTCTTTTGGAGAAAGCATTCATAATTGCAATGTACACGCAAATCATATTTCTAATTTGTTTTCAACTAATGGTCAATATCTTTTGAGGTAAATAAGTTTTACTTTCTGTTATTTTTAGTTTAAATGTGTTATTTGTTATAGCTGAAACATTCTCACTGTTTAACAGAGAAACTCATTTAAGTTGCATAATTTAGTTACAAAAATCGCAATGTACCTACGTAAATTTTATTTATGTTTAAATAAGAAAGAAAAATGTTTAATTTGACGAAAACAGAGTCGCGGAATGTAAAGGATTTGATTAACTATTTTCGCTATAAGTTAAGTATTTTGGAAATTGTACAAATAATACTAAGTGACAAAGTAACATTTTTATAAGAAAGAAATTAAAAATATATTTATCTTAGAGAATATTTGCTACTGTTTTAAAATCATAACAATCAATTAAATACAATGCTAACATAGTGTCATGGGTTTACTTATTAACTTGACTTTAAAAAGAGAGTAATGTCATCGGTGTATGTATATTCTTGTCATCATCATGTCGACATGTCATCATTAGCCTATTTGGAGTCAGGAAGATAAATCGATTACAGTATGTGAAAACGTTAAAACGAACAGGGCATAAAATTGCATTAAAATCGATTCATCCTTCGATTTTAAAATTACAACAAAGATTATGTTTAAATAATAACGTATCGCTAAGATAGTTTTTTAATACGTCGCTCATAAGATGTCCGACGGCGCTAGATTTATGTTATGAATAATGTGTTAGTATTACAAAAGTTTAATGTACTCGAATTATAAAATAAACTATCTAACTCACTCGGTTTTACTTTAAAAGAATATGACTATGATTACACTTGACTGATTTTGATGAAAGGTTGCTTATCAATATCTATCCTTTGAATAGTCAGATTTTTATCAAAATCAGTTTAGTTATTTCTTGGAATATGGAAACAAACACACAACACTATATAGTCCTGTCGTCATGATGTCGCTGTCGTGTTCCGGTAATGGAACTACCGGAATAAGAAGAAATGGTATCCAAAAAATTTATGCATGAGATTGAATAACCCAGTTTAAGGTTGGCAACGCATTTTTCTAGATTTGGTTTCAATAAATTTCGTAAATCTGGAAATGTGTTTGTTCCTATAACATAGACTATCTTCAACGAACAGACATATATGTTTAACTATTTTGTACATATGCATAATAAAATAAAACATATTTCGCTATGTACATAGTGGGTACAGTTGTAATTGGTCATAATTACTTATTTGTACCACTTTGCCGTTTTGTATAATAGATTTCATTATAAAATCATTATATTGTTGTTTACTGTTGCTTTTTGGAAATATGTACAAAAATAATGCTTCTAACAGTACTTTCATTTCATTAAAAAAAATGAATCAATACACAGCTATTATAAAACGGTTATGTGTATGTTTGTATATATATTCCGTTTTCAAAGCGGATAAACCGATTTTATTGAATTTGCTCATATAAATAGATTACACCTTGGATAGGGACATAAGATATACTTGTAAAGCTAGCTTGTGCCCTTTTAGTTTTTCAAGTGTTATTCGGACTTTTTAACGGTTTCCAAAAGAGAGCTACATAACTCTGTTTTTGGGTGATAGCTAGTATAAAATAATTATGGAAATTACAAATGAGAAAATAAAAATAGTTGGTGCAGTGGCCAACGAAATGGAATCGGTATATTTACATAAAACATTTTGCTTTAACATGGATTTTCCCCTCTAAGTTTTGACTTTTGGTTGTTCGGAACTAAAATATAGATATTATATTATCTTAAAATAAAAAAAAAAATACTCCAACAAAACTTATATGTACTTATAGCTAAGAACCACCTCGATCACGTCAGCTTTCAAACGAAAAAATCGTATCGAAATTCGTCCATCCATCCGTTCAAATTCAAGTTATGCCACAAACAAACAGACGCGACAAACTTGTAGCCCCCTTCATTTGCCGTCTTTGGTTAAAGAAAATATATTAATAAAAATGAATCGTCTACTTTGTTGTTGAGAGTATATTGGGAAAATAGTGAGGGAAGTCGGAAAAACAACACAAATATTTCTCGGACAAACTGTTATTAGCTGTATATGTCAGGTTACATCTGATCCGGCAAATCCGAATTTAATCACATACCGACAGCAGCGCCACCTACCTGCTACAATTGTATTTCCAAATCATCTAAGAATCATTCGAAATCTTAAATACAAAATTTGAACCAGATTGGTCGAACCGTTTAGGTTGCAATTAAACATAGTTTTTGAGTATATTAAGGTAATTACTTAACGTTTCCCAATTACGAGTATTAACAATAATTTACATATATGTAAATTAAATGAAGGAAGACTTCATTGCGCATCAATAAATATATAGATTTTTTTATGATATTTAAAGGTAAAAAAGCAGACGGATTTTCTGATGGAAACAAATTTACTCCGTCTAGATACACCAAAGGTGGTAATAATGCGTTGCCAACCTGATTTTGGGATGTTAGGCCTCGAACAAAAGTAAGTTTACCGGCTACCTTACCCTCTGAACCGGAACACGTCATGACGTTATGGCGGCAGGAATAGGTAAGGCGGTCTTTTATCACTGACAGACTGACTAGACAACACTACTAACTGACAAGAAGAATAAAAATTCGATTTAAATTATCGTTTTGGGTATAGCAGATAATTCTTTTACGATTTTCAACTTGATATGATATGGTATTATTATATGCACAAATATTCATAAATATATAACTATGTAAAGCGAGTATGTTAATATAAAATAAATTAAACACATAAGAACAACATTACATGATTTAAGTACATATTTAAATGTACTGTAATAACTATTAGTAATTTAAATGTATGGTACATATATTTCAACAGTAGGTACATTTCTATTTTATTATTCTTTTACGTATTCATACTACCTGGTCCTCGTTGGTTCAGGGATTAGCGTAGACTCTTAACTCCACGGACCAACCGCGTATCTCAGATTCAATTCGCGATAGGTGCAGGCATTTGTGTAATGAACACATTTGTATTTCCAGACCTGGGTATTCATGTTTTTATTATTCTAGTGTCTATTTAAGTATTTCTATGTACCTATTAGTATCGTTGTCTAATACCCATAACACAAATATCTAATTTTCTAACATTACATCAATTTGCTTAATTTATTCAGGAATAAACATTTATACACATCATCCGTGCTTGTTGAAATTGTTGGAGAACGAAATGGTTTTGCCTCTTTTTTCTTCTTTCACTGATATATTTTTTAAGAAGATGTGATGGGATTCACGTTTTCTTAAAGGCGGATTTCCGAAGAATCACAATTTGGACGTTGCAGAGTGATAGTGACTAGGTTGCTTCCGTCTTCGTATATCTCCATCTCTGAGAACATCAGTTTCCAATATGTGAGTTGTGTGTCATTATGCTAAGTTACATTTTATTATATTATAAAACTTAACTACTATTAAAATCTTGTCAAGTCTTTCCAGGTCTCTGACAGTTTCAAATATTTTGTTGTAAGTCTTTTTTTATGATATTGGAAGCAGATGGATTTCCTCATTTTAAGAAATTCACGCTGCCTATAGACATCAAAGGTGGTATTGGTGCGTTACCAGCCTGAGGCTTTGAGCAAAAGTAAATTTACCGGCTACCTTATCTGGAACTTAACTGGAACACGTCAACTGCAAGCATTGAAATTGTGGTGGCGGGAATAGGTAACGTACCAATCCGGGCGAGTCGCTGTGAAACTCTACCACCTAGTAGGATGTCACGATGTTAGTGACGGTAAGCCTATGCTTGCCTACTACGAGCTGCTTGGCAGGAAGGCAAAGGTTTGGTCTATTCTGCAAAGGAGCACGAACCAACAGGGGCCTTACTCTAACACTTTGAATGACTAAGCTGTATATTGACAATATGATAGATTTTTCAGAAAGTATGTAAATAAATAGATTATACAGAAAGCAATGGGGTCTTTAGATACCTACATCATAAACTAGAAGCCGTTTACCGGAAGATTCGCTTAATTTATTGTGTCAGATATTAAGTAGTGACTCGTCTATAATCTGGTCATGACGGTGATTGAATCAAATCTTCAAAATAACTGCCGAAATGAAGTCACCGTTATATATGACGAAAACGAAGTATGTAGCTCGAATGTTCTGAGATCTGCAATTAGTTTAGATTTTTCATCATCCAAAAGATTGATACTTTTGTAATTGTTTGCTTATCCTTTAAAAAAATAACATGAAAGCAAATTTTGAAAACTAGCAGGATTTTTTTAGAAATAATACTTCAAGTGTTAAAATAGAAAAGCAAATAAATATGCATTTTTTTAATAATAAGAGTTTTGCCTATGTGATTTTACTTATTACTATGAAACATCTTAAGACGACAAAAACATTGACAAAGAACTAATGATTTTAGAGTTTTGCATCAATTTATGATAATCAGATTTTGGTACCACCATCATATCTATTTCTGCTATCATATTGCTAGTACTCGCGAGTGTCGTGTTTCGGTTTTGGAGGTAGGTGTTGGAGGTAATATTTCTCAGGTTGGCAACGCACCATTATGAGGTTATTCTAACCTACCAAAAATCCGTCTGCTTGTTTGTCTTCTACTTCTATAAAAAAACCTTTTACTGCTACCAAGATATTCGCGTTAAAAAACATTTTATTCTTTTTATTAAAGTCATCTCCACTGGTCCAATTTACAGATTTTAAAATACATGCAAATTGATAAAATATTTTAAAATTAGTTTACTACTGTTAGTGTGATATACGAATATAACAAAAATAGTAGGAAAACAATACATTGTATTGATATCTCATTATTTACAAAAAGACATTATCTTCTAAAGATAGGTTTAAGTAGCACTGCAATTTAAAATAAACATTGTTTTGATCAACAGCTGACTCATAATGTATATAATATTAAGTATATACCTACATATTTTGCATGAAGCCCGCATCTTAGACAAGATTTCAAAATCTATTAATGTATCATTTTAAAATCTTAAGCTGTCATGTTAAAAAATGCTTTCTATCTGTCTCAGGGTGATAGCATGTCAGTGTATAAATTCGCGAAGGTCATTTCAGGCGCTGAGGCCGGAACCACGAATAAACAAACGTATTTTCATGTTAACAAATCAATTTAGTTGTGTTTTAATACCGACATCTTAAAATACTATACATATAAAGATAATATTTTTTAATAATCGCCACTGTGGTCTAGCGGTCTAGCGTACGACTTGATTTCGTGAGGTCCCGGTTTCAATCTCCGGATCGGGCAGCAAAAAGAAAATGTGTTTTTAAAATTTTTAAATAAAAACAACGTGCCCGGGATTGGATATGTGCCCGGTTGGTGTTGGCTTACCTCCTATCACTTTGTAGGACTTAGAGTCTTCTGCTTGTTGTGTGTATCCTGGTTGTGCCTCTACCTACCTCTCTGGGGATAAGGACGTGATGATTACTTACTTACTTTTTTAAAAATAATTAATTACGTATATATTTAAATATTTATTGTAAACGAAATATGTTATGCAATTTTATAAAAGTGTTATCTTTTCATGGAATTGTCAGCGTTTTAATAAATACCAGTGTTTCCAGCACGTTCTTTTGTAATTTCATCATATTGTAATTGTGTTATGAATTCGGATATTGGTAAATTTTGTATTTGTAATTGATTTGTAAATGAAAGTCTAATGAAGTGGTTGACAATAACATTACTAAGTAATTTTTTAGTAAGTTTAAATTATAGTTACTACTTAAAATTTCAAAAATATTGACTTATGACTTATTTTGTCAATGGCCAGAGTTATAATCTTCGGACCTATAATATAAAAAATACGAAATATTGAAAATGGGTCATCTTAAGAACTGGGCTATCTAAGGCGCAAGTACGTTAAAATTTAAAGATAAATTCTAAAATCCGATTCCAAAAAATCTAAGAATGTAAATTCTTATACTTAGATCTTTCGGTATTTTAACACTTTAGCTTTTCTTTGTCTTTTAAAACAAAACTGAAAGGATAGAGTTGAACCTTATTAATTAAGATGCTTTTATTAATAACCTCGTTGGTATCTACGTTTTACACCTACTTTAAAAAGTCTTAAAATACAGTTAAATCATGTACACTATTTAGCATGATTTTAGGTACGTCACAAAGATAAGGCAAATAGCAAAGAGAACAACATTATTGTCTACTTTCTTTGAAATTTTAATCCAGTCTTAAATATAACATAAAGCAAATGTACGTATATTTTATCTCCAAAGGGAAAACACTTGAAACATGAATTTCGTAAGAGATAGGGGTCGCAAAATTATTATAATTTTCTAGTCCGAAATACTTTGGCATAAAAATAGTTAGATTAAAATTTATATGACAGAAGACACATTATGTTGATTGATACATTGATTTATCGTGTTATATCGGATTAACTGGTTCCGTGAAAGAGACATAAATAATAAAGTGATGTCTATAATTTAAATAAATAAATCATATTCCTTTATAGTTCATAAAATTCATAGAATCATTCTTTTTTTAATGACATGAAGGTAAAAAAGTAAAAAGATTTTCTGGAGACAAGAAATACGTGTCAAAAAGTCTCAGGCGTAGTTTTATCTCCTACCCTAGCCTAAAATTCGAAACATGACATTGGATGAAAAACAATTTTTTTATATAAAAAAATTATAAATTTAGCCACTATTTCACTCACAGTATTTAACTTATGTACACAAAGGTTTCTTATTCTATGAGTATAAGTCTTATTGCTTAGAAGAAATCTCTGCCAGG
>NJDC01002810.1:10342-32577 GCA_002245475.1 Calephelis virginiensis | reverse complement strand
TCCAACACCCGGACCGCTAGACTACAGAGGCGACTAATATACAGATATAAAACAGGTTTCGATCGACCATACTGAATTCCCAGTATTTTTTCCGGTGTGATATTAAGGTAGGTAAGCCGTAAGGTGAGGTAGCCGGTAATGGCCATAACATAGCAGCCACAGAAGAGCGATGCACCTATAGCATCTATGGTGTCTATAGGCCACGGTTTTCTCTTAGCATAAGGCGAACCGTGTGGTTTTCGCTGATATTCTACGCAAAACACCCTTTTGGACTCTATTAATAACAAACAAGTTTGTTTACACCATTAGGGCTAGTAAATGGCACTAGACCAGACGCGATATCCTGACAAATAAACTACTTGTATTCAAGGCTAACCACTATTGTGATTGGTGCGGGATAACCGACATTAAAAACGCGAACCGACATTATAACTTTGACGACAAGTCGAACTTAATTTTTAAAATATATTTTGTCAATTGCAACAAAAATTAGTTTTGATTTAAAAATTAATTTTCCCACTTACATATAAGTAAAACTAGTTGTGTTTTAAGAAAAATATTATACTTACTTTATTTAAGTTATATTATAATGTAACGATCTGATTATAGCCCTAAAAATATTATTATGATTCAGTTCAAAACGTTTTTTAAGTTTTTATGATTGTCGATTTCTCTGTTTGTCAAAATAGTTTTAATTAGATTTCCACTGATAAAAAAATAGGGATCCACCAGAAATTTAAGCTTTGTTTCATCAAAATTCGTTTAGTTAGAGCAAATGTATGTTCGCTTAAGAGATTAACTATAAAATAAAAAATAAGTCCCGTCAAAATTGAAGCTAACCTAGTTTAAAATATACTCGTTCATGCCAAATTTCAAACAAAAATGTGCCTATTTACTAAAGATCTAAGACCCCACAGACACTTAGACATAGACACACATAAACAGTAAACACACACACACACTTATACGTCAAATTTATAACATCCATCCCTTGTTTCTGTCTGGTACTAAAAATGATGTAATGTTTGGTACTTTGGTCTATGTAACGTGTATCAGTAAATTGTACTAGAGCTATAGACTCATAAAATGATATCCTACCAAATATACCGCACGTACCTATTCACAGCTGGTTACTGTGTAGCTGGCGCGTGATTCACTGGCAAATAGGGTTACCAATGTACTCTTTTTTTTTGCGAAATTTCAATCATGTATTACTCTACTTTTTTGACTTCTGACTAGTTTTCTGACACCTGCGTGTCCTAGGCAATTATTAAAATCGTTTCACTGTTTTTGAATCACTTTATTTGTTGGCAGTTGATAATATTAATCGATACATCGATAATTTCAATTAATGCTTAATCGTGGAACTGAATAAGAATAAGTTTAAATATTATAAATTAATTTAAATTGGAAATGTTTTCTGAATAATATCAAAAATGTATATTCGAACTAACCATCTTCGCAAAACTTACACGGCTCCAATAATGTATTTTTTTATTGTAATCTTTTAAATGTTTTAATAGTTAGCGTTTACGCACAATAGTTCAAATGTTCTACTAATCGGGGCTAAAATTAAATCGAAAAATCAAACAAACATCTAATAAGTGTGTCAGGTTACAGGAAATAAGATATACTGCTTTGATCGACCACTATTATAAAATGTATTGATCTGACAACCCTATTGACAACGGAAGCGCGCGCTTCCTTGTAAGGGAGGGAATAGGTCAATCGAATAATTATATTTAACGGTTTCTAACTTAAAGAATCGATAATAAAAATAGCTAAACAATTAATATTACTACAACATTAACACGTTCACAGCGGCACATTTTTTTCTTATCATAATACTGATATTAAATACATACCTGAAATACCCAAACACAATTTTTTAACTAATTTCAAAAAGGATGAGATTATCAATGTCTGTAACGCGATTGCTCGGCCCTTATCAAATTAATTTCGATGGTTCTTCTTTAATAAGGTAGACTATGATTCAGTAGTGGTTCCATATAATTAATCAAGATCTGAATAGTCGTTTTTCATTTGTATCTAATAATGCACATTTTTTGTTTTGTCCTTAAATTGTTGGCCATTACTATAACAATGTACATTACATTCGTAAAACTGCTAGCAGCAATAACTGTTAATGAAAATATTATTCCGTAAGTGGTTTTGAATAGCCTACAATCAATATAGGTAGTTAGTCTAATAAAAAAGAAGTTGTATGAGGCAGATAGTTAGATCGTTCGTCCAAAGATTTTGTTTTGCCGTTTTTTTCTCCTGACCGACTAGTAGGAAAACAAATTTATTATTATTGAAATATTTTAAAAAAAATTACACACCACTAGGTGATAGAATATGTTGGTGTATTTAAACATTTCTGTAGCAACTTTTGAAAAACTTTGCGCAAATAAATACTTCTCCTTTCATTAAACTCGAAAAATCTGCACAAATATTTATTATAACGGCTATACCTGTGAAACAACATTTTCGTTAAATGAATAATTGAAATTTTAAGGGAAACGTTGGCGATATTTCAAAAGCTCCGCCATATACATAACGACCGAGTCAATAACAGAATGTTGCCATATCATTAAAAAAATGCTTTCTCTACTATTATATGATCCTTTTAAAATCAAAGCAGGTGCTATTAAATTAGTAATATATTGGTTTCATATTGTTGACGAACGGCATACACCGTCAAATATCAATATATAGTAGATTAAATAAAAAAAAATAAAAAAAAAAATTAAAAATTAAAAAAAAAATAAAAATTACGTAATCTACTGATAAATAAATATTCGACTCCACGAAAGTTCATTGTAACAGCTGTTTCGTTAAGCGGCAGTTTGGTTAATATGTATAATGTGAAACAATAAAGGAAAACGTTACGTATATTTTAATTGATATTAATATTAACTAAGTATTTTTGGAATTCGTAGATTATGAATATGACGAAGAATAAGCCCTCTACCCTCCAGATTGATTCGCTATATCCGAATAGTTAGGCCTAATGTGTGACTCTTTCATCTACCCTAGTTTTCGTTTAATTATTTAAACTAGTGGTCGCCCATTGGTCGAAATTCGACCGTAATAAATTTTAATATCTTGTTGATAAGAACGCCATCTTAATTTCTCAAGACCAACTTTGTTTCCAAACTTTTTAGTGCGCCATCTATGATCTTTAATCGTTATCATCAATTTATTTGTTTGTGTGTGTCAAATGCATAGTAGTGTGGGTAATGTTTTATTTATTGATTTAATGTATTTTATAAGCATTATTATTGAAAAATATTAGCGCTCTGCATTTCTCCCACACATAAACTATAAGTGTGCCAAATTTTATGCTCCTGCATCCGCGCAATATTCATAAAAAGGGGTCCAAAGTTTTGGCGTCACGTATTAATATATAGATTATAAACATTTATGGTAAGACTTAACCAATATTTCGTAGAAAATAAATTCAGTACTGATAGCTTCATCAAGTCCTTGTGGGATAGGAAAATAGTTTTGGGTACCAAGTGTCACGATCCTTGGATTGTTAGCAGGCCTGGTTAGTTTCCTTCTCATTTATTACTTTTTTCAAACAAACACGTTGGTTTTGGAGACTTGACACCACCCTTAGACAATACGCCAACTATTTAGACGTGAAATAATTACTTTTAGTTAAGCATATACTGACCTAATTTCCTGTGAAAAACTAAACAATAAAATAAAATAAAATTAAACACATTAGTTAAATAAAACATTTCATTGTATTAATAATCATTTAAGTATCTATATTTATTTACTTAAACTTTACAACATTACAACACACACACATACACACACACACACACACACACACACACACACACACACAAACACCTTTAAGCTTAAAGCTTTAAGCTGTGGGTTTTGTTAATAAATAAATAAATAGGTTTTTTTCTACTCCAATGGCCATTTTAACGGCTGCACCCATTAAGCGGCAGTTTCGTTAAATATGCATAATTGAAACACTAAAGGAGAGCGCCCGCTATAACTCAACCGGTATTAACGTTCCTGAAACTAGGGCGTAAATTTAGGAGCTGGTTTACCAGGACTTTGAATGTAAACCTTTATTATTTATGAACAAACGCCTCGACGTTCAATTTATATAATTTGGATTGTAATCTTTTTTTGTAGACTTAAATAAATAAATATGTGTAAGTAACGTAAAACATGAACAGTGTAAATTATTGATAAGTATTTAGTAAGGGGTTTTATTAGTTTGACGTGTCTATGAGTGTGTGTATATCTGTGGTAACATAACTTTTGAATGAATGAACGGATTTCGATGCAGATTTTTTCGTTTGCAAACTGAAGTGATAGAGATGTTCGTCTATACTGCTCATAAGTTATGCATTGTGGCCCATTTATTTATTCACTTTACCCTATTCCACGGGAACCCTTTTAATAATCGAGATAAAAATATCCTATAACCTTTATCGAAGTATAGAGTACCTACCAGCCAAATTGCATTAAAATCGGTGCTGTAGATTCGGCGTATATCCTAGTCATGTTACAGACTGATAGACAGAATTTCGCCGCTTCGGTTTGTGAGGAAACCAATTCCATCATTCGATAATAAATAAATAAATATCCAGGCAAGTTAAACAAGTTGAATCTGACTCCAAAGTAAGCAAATTATAAGAAAGAAAATAGATACCAGAATAAATTAAATAAACACCCAGACTCGGAAATACAGACATATAAATGTTAATCACAAAAAAGCCTGCCCCCGTCGGGAATCGAACCCGAGCCTCGCGGTTGATCGGTGTAATTATGCGTGTACGCTAGCCACTAGACCAACGAGGCGGCAAACCAAGTTCTCCGTTGGAAGAAGAAGATGATAACATTTTAGTCAAGTTAATCATAATCATTATAATATAGCAGATAAGATATGGTAGAATATGCACCGAATATTCGAGTAACAGGATGATCTCACTGTTTGGATAGACTGAAGGCCGTTGCAACGTGAGATCACTTTTATAAGCAAAAATATTCGCAACGATGTTGTTTTTACCATTATTTATACTCGAGGCATTATGGGGATTTGTAGAGTCTGAATGTGACAATCCTGACCTTGATTGTTTGTATAATCACCTTAGTAATCAGACGCAGTACAGAGTCGACTTTCGCTCTTCCTGGAGATAGCCCTGGTGCTGGTGTCGAGATGCTGGTGACGCTGGTGACGCTTTTCTCGCCCCAAGTTCAGTTGGTAAAAACTTCGCAACATAATATTCATTTAAAAAAAAGACAAAGAAAACTGATATTTACAAAACACTAGCTAAACCAACAGACGTCCATGTCTAACTACAAATATTGTTTTTTTTCACATGATCCATCTTCTGACAATAATTTTCAACACAAAAAAGATTTTTCAAAATTAGTCTTTCCGTTCAAGCATGATGCGATGGCCAAGGAAAATAGAGATTCGTTTATAAAACACTAGCGGCGCGCCCCGGCTTCGCACGGGTATAAAATGTACATATAAACCTTCCTCTTTAAATACTTTACCTATTAAAAAAACCGCATCAAAATCCGTAGCGTAGTTTCTAAGATTGAAGCATACAAAGGGACATAGGGACAGAGGAAGCAACTTTGTTTTATACTATGTAGTGATGAATCGGTTTGCAATAACTACGTAGTTTGCAAACATTTTAAAAATTTACAAATACGTGGTATTATATACGTGGCTTTTGTTTTAATACTAGGTAGTGATTTGCTGAACCGACAGTTTCAGCACAGACACACCGACAGACAGACCGACGTTGTTCTTACCTAACTATGAATACTAATTTACCTTACCATCTACCATCATAACATCAGAGCTTTTCACTGTCGTATTCCAATGTTTATATTCAGTCTGTCTGACTGATAGCACTAGTGAAATACATACATACAAATCTTTATACCCTTGCATGGTTGGCAGAGAATATAAATAGATTACTTTACTCATACAAACACTATCGATACTTTTGACACCATCCTCAATTAATATATAAGCGATTTGATGTGAATCGTCAACCTTGCTTCCCCAGGGAAATTCATCCATCCATATTCACAATGTACATCTGTTTTGTCAATCTTTCATCTGACATTATTTTCGATGGTTCTACCACAACGCTGTGTTATAACTTTCCGAGTAGGAATTCTGACATCATAGTATCTGTTGTGTTCCAGTCTGGAGTGTAAGTACAATACTGTCCAGTTAGGCCTACTGGACAGTATTGTACTTACACATCCCGACCATGGAAAGCGACGCATCTACAACGTAAATGGTGTACATAGGCCACGAATGTCTATTACCATCAGCATACCTTCGCTGACCTTTGAAATAAAACAACATGGCCAAACGACTAATAATAATTCAGAAAAATCTAAAATATACGTCCTTCACACACGTTCTATCTGTTCTAGGTAGTAAATGACGTAATTGCTGATATAAAATGGTCGTTTTAGAACTGAAATCAGAATTTTCATGAGTCTTACGTCATGCATCACAAATGTGTTTTCAGAAACGATTTAAGAAACAGAAAGCAAACAAACAAACTGTGGTGTATTTTTATGTATATACTATATAATATTTTTTGCACTTAATTAAATGAAACTAGCCGTCCCCGCGAGCTTCGTTCCACCCGTTCAGTTTGTATGGGAAAAAATAATATAATGTTTTTATATGTTCCCTGCAATTTTCTCGGTTTTCTCTTCATAAGAACCTTCTTCTGACGCTTAGCAACACATTTAGCAATTAATTTTTTATGTAACGTTAAATCTATAATATATAAATATCTATATTAATACGTAATGCCAAAACCTTGGACCCATTTTCACGAAAATTGCGCGGACGCAGGAAGATAAAATTTGGCACACTTATAGTTTATGAGTAGGAGAAGTGCAGAACGCTAATATTTTTCAATAATAATGCTTATAAAGTACATTAAATCAATAAAAAAACATTACCCACACTACCGTGCATTTGACACACACAAACAAATATATTGATGATAACGATAAAAGTGCACAGATGGCGCACCACACAGTTTAGAAACAAAGCAGTTGGTCTTGAGAAATAAAGATGGCGTTCTTATCAACAAGATATTCAAATTTATTATGGTCGAATTTCGACCACCGGGAGACCACTAGTAATAATAACACCAAAACTTTTCAATAAGTCCCTACGAGGCCTACCTGCGGTATCGTAACTAAGAACAATCTCGATCTTGTCAGTTTTCGATCTAAAGAATCCGTATCGAAATTGGTATAATAAAGTGGTAGTGGTAAATATATGAAAATTGTTCGAGAAGTTTCGGATAAATGCGACAACAAAAACAAAGACACTATTACTATCTAAAAGATTTCACGACAACGCGATGGGGTGGTTTCATCCCTACTCCCTGAATTTATAGGTATGACCACAAAATTGAAATGAAAGCACTTGGAAATATGAAATCCAAGAAGCGAATTTTGAGACTAAATTCCAATAGAGTTCATCCCGAATATTGAACATAGATTTATTTTGATGGTTCGCAGGCTTTGTTTTATGGCAAAGCTTTGAAAGTTTCTGCTCGTCTGGAATTTACTTTACTGGTTAAGTTTTTGTTCATATGAGGCGTGATTTTTGGAGATAAACTTTGTGAATCTTTTTCTTTTGCTTTTGAACGATGTAAAATTTAAAAATGTGGCTGTTTATTTTATTGGAACGAAGTTCCTTACCGCAAGCTTAGAGGAGATAGGGATTTTGCTGCGCGACCGAACTGAAAAAAAAGTGTTAGTAAAACCGTAGGAAAGTCCGTGAAGAATAAAACATTAAATGAGATATGCGCAGGCGCGACAGTCGAATACACAAGCGAGTAATGTATAATACCTTTCTCTTTCTTTTCGTTCTCTCATCCCTTCTCCGTTTATTACCTCTCCAACCCGCCAATGCATAGTATGTATTTATGAATTTTGTCGATTCTACGTCATCTGAATGAACTTCGTTCCTACCTGGTGTCCCACGACACCAAATTATATTTTATGGTATTGAGATAACGTATTTTTTAAAAGTAATAAAAAGTTGAAAATAGTGGAACAAATTTTCTGTTAACAGAATAGAAACCTCCACGTTTGACCTAAACTTTTTTGAAGACAGACACGGTATGCCATAGCAGCATTAATCGTATATAATGGTACCCATAACACAAAAATGGGTCGTCATTGATTACCACGTTCCAATGTTTAAGGACGGAGGGTGTTTCATGATGGGCACAATAATGGTTGTTTTATAGGCTCGTACGACCCAAATAAGCCATCTTGTATTATTTATGAGGCTCTAAGGGCCTCGCAGAGGCTATCACAGTAGGTTTGAATTAGTGAGATATTTCTAGAATCCTGTAAGAATACTGAATTTAGTATTTTCTTTTATTAAAAGATCTATAGGTATTCCTATAACCTCTTGAAATATCCGAATGTGCTTCTCTCCTGTGTATGTGTATGCTGATGTTATTTCCATAAAAAAATTATCGTAATACAATAACACATTATATGACATAAGTACGTATTGCTCTTAATTGAATTTATTCGTGACCAACGTTATTACTCCTAGCAGAGTTCGGGGCTGTATGTTACATAATGCCTTAGTGGTGCGATATATAATATAATAACTTGTGACGAAAAAAATAACTTATTTTGTATCTGTATTATATATGCGCTTGTCAAGTATCAACACATCTATGGAATTTAACGTTGTTGTTAGAAGATTTGAGATATTTTAACAATAGTAGCTGAGTTTTGGCGCCATCGTGAATGAAGATGGTCGTAATTTTTTCACAATTATTAAATTTAGTGTAAATTATGAGTAAAATTAGTAAATTTAGGTGGAAATTAGTTTAATTCTGTTCAGTGAAAGTGCACAAATAAAATGAATTTTGAAAAATGAAATGAACATGATTATGAAGAAATTAGTGTATTGTGAATTTCCTCGCTGCCGCCAAATCTCCCAAAGGGAGCTTGTGTAAAGTGACTACCGCTTTACTCAAGACCTTGACGTGACTTTGTAAATAGTGACTAATGACTGTATAAGAATAATTAATACGGAAGACATGTGACTAATAACTGTATAAGAAATAATTAATACGGAAGACGTGGCAGCATGGCCTAAAGGTCTAAGCCGGTCCCAGAAAGGGGCAAATTAACTTAAAAATAAAATAAAATAGTAGCACCTGAAAGGACTTACGAATATTAGAAATAATTTATTAATACGGAAGACGTGGCAGCATGGCCTAAAGGTCTTAGCCGGACCCAGAAAGGGCTAAATTAATTAAAAAATAACGGAGTTTTGGCGCCATCGTAAAAAAATATGGTCGTATTTTTTGTTATTATTGAATTTGGTGTAAATATAATACTCATAAGAGTAAAATCAGTTAATTAGTGTGGATATTAGTTTAATTTGTTCAGATAAAGTGCACAAGTGAAATAAACATGAAGAAATTAGTGTATCGTGTATTTCCTCGTTGCCACCTAATCTCGCTAGACGAGCTTGAGTAACGAAGCCACTGCTTTACTCAAGACCCAGCCATAACTTTGTAATTAGTGACTATGAGTGTAATAAAGACATAATTAATATGGCCAGCATGGCCTAAAAGTCGCATTAACTGACCCCAGAAAGGGGCAAATTAACTTACCTAACTAATAAATAAGTAATTGTAGCAGTACATTATGTATAACACTCTTTACATAAAATACATTTTGAAAGTTATGATATCTACGAGTTATTTTATTGTAATAAATTTTTGGTTCGTTATTGCGTCGCAAGAGAGTGAATGAATCGATTTTACTGAAGTGTCACTAAAGAATGTTGGTAAAAACCATGAAAAAATGTAAACCATACGTCAAAACCAATAATGGAGAATTATTCGATAAAAACGTATCAACCGTATTTCGTTCTCGAACGATTTCAATTTAGTTTTATTGCTGAAGACATAGTATTACTGGGATGATATCAAATCATCGTAAAACTGTTCGCGCCCTTTTCAAGGTTTTTATCTAGGGGTATAATCTGTGTTTTTATCTACGTTTGAATCTCAATACATATTTTATAACATTTTTGTCTATATTTAAGGAGAAAAAGCAGAACGATATCCTTACATAATTTTTTTTTATTATGGTTAAAGTATCTATGTTTCTTCTCCTTGTATTTGACAGTCTAGTTGGCATTAAGTCTGGATTTGATGATGAAAGGAAACAAACAAAAAATCTGTTTTGAAGTGAAAACTTCTTTAGCGGCGTTGCGCACTTTTTTGGAATGGCTGAAAACTTCTAAACTCGCGTCAGGACACGTGACCTGATCGAAAATTCGCAAGATGGCGCAGGGCGCTTGCGCGAATGTTCGTGTTGTCATGTTTTTTTTAATGATATTAGAAGGCAAACAAGCACACGGATTTCCTGATGGTAAGAAATTCACGCCACCTAGAGACAATGTTTATAATGTTAAGGTTACTGAATCATTACTAATTTTAAGGAGAATGCAATTCAATATAATTTTGTCTATTAAAGAAACATTTATAATGATCTGGCTAAGTAAAATCAGCTTTACGGTTACTACTAATGAATGTGAATCTGCCCAGTTAATAATTTGAATGTAGAAAATTTAAGAAAACAAGATGTTAAAAAATACAATACGGACAGCACCACTAAATAGAATTTATAATTGTTATACTTTTTGATCTTTAAATTTATAGACATGCATTTCGAATAATTAAATTTAATTATTATATGACAAATAAAAAAAAATGCATGATAAGGTAGCTAAAGCTGATATTAAGATATAAACTAACAAAATTTGTACACCAGTTAAACCTGGTAAAATAGGTAGAACATAAAATAACTCAACACCTATATGTACCCTATTTTTTTGACAAATAAAGATTTTGATTTGATTTGATTTGACACCAAAGGTGGTGATGGTGCGTTGCCAACCTGAGGTCGGGATGTTAGGCCTCGAGCAAAAGTAAGTTTACCGGCTACCTTACCCTCCAAACCGGAACAATCCGGTTCAGTCGCTTACTAGTAGTAGTACTAGTGGGGTACTTTCGAAATAATTTTACTAAAATTAAATCTGATTCTGATGATAAAATACCAAGGGAACCGAAGAAAATCCTCAACTATTATGCACTTATATGACATAATTACTGAATTGTCAATATAATTTAACTTAGTATTATTCATTATTCCATAAAATATTTACTCAGTCATAACCATGCATGTTTTAGTGTGGCAAATTAGGTTAAAACCGTACAAATACATCAGGGATTGCCGTGTAAATACCAGGCGTGTCTAAATAGGTTATAAACTACTTAGTTGACTATTATTCTGCAAGATTTAACAGCTTTTAACTACAACAAGGCTTGCTGATTATGGAGGAAAGCGTACTCCTAGTTGCTATTTAAACGCTAAGGTGTAATAATATTAAGAGTACGGTTTATATGTCAAAGATTTAGACACGAATTAAACGAGTGATATAATTCAGTAATCTAAATTGGTTCATTATTCGTTAATTCTTCTAACTCTAATTCAACTTCAATTCAAAGGATGTCGGTTGATATAAGATTGCATAGATACCTAAATATGTGTGTTTTTAAGACTAGGTTAACCCCGTGACTTAGTAAGTTTTTGGAATTATGCCAGAAACAAAGCTAGAAGGCATTTTTTGTGCAATTCTGTTGTCTTTTTATTTTAGAATGACTTTACCGGTTCGAAAAGCTGTATCTCGGTAGAAGAAGCGGAAAAGAAATGTTGTAAACATAGTGAGTGACCTTTTATCTTAAAATGTAGTTTAGAGTTCCAGGACATATGTGTAATGCCTAAGTTGGCAAGGCCTTCGATCGATCCGGGCAGCAGTCGCCCACCAGTCGCCAGACAGACGCCATACTCGTTATCTCGCTGTAGCCTCCCCAAGTACCCCTTAACTCTCCACTGGGGATGTCTGTGTTATTATACACTTAGAAAAACGACATTTCCTGACAATGTTGGCTTTGTATAGGAACCATGCCAAAATGACTTAGTTTTAGTATAGATCCATTTATTTTGGAATATTATTTCAACCAGATACTTATTACATGAATAGTATAGTTATCTTTGGATGTAAGCAAGATATTTCGAGAATTTATTTACATGACGGTATACAAAATCACATATTATTCAATTTATTTCCCTTAAATTGATTTCTTGTTAGATTTAGAATTTAGTCAACATACAATATAATTTGCTTACTTTAGGGTTAGATTCAATTTGTATAAGTTTTTCAAGGATACTTATTTATTTTAAAACATACAAAAAGTAAACACTGCTGTTGTATGATGACATTATTTTTTTTAAATTATGAGATGTCAAAAGAATTCTAAAAATGTTTGGGACTAATATATTTTTAGATTTAATTTTTGCACGAATTGAATAACTTGGTTGAATATTAGCTTTGTTTTAAGCTAGTCGGCTTCGTTAATGAATATGGACAGAAAGTCATTAATAGTGCTGCCAACCCAAGAGCTAATATTTATTATTAACACCCCAAACGCCCCCAAATCGGAATATAACAATATCCGTAAAACAAGATCACACTAAGTAATATCTTGTAACAATTATATCTTTAAGATAATGGTTCTCCAACTAGTTTCTAGATTTAATTACTTTATTATGATGAGTAACTGTTTCATGATTGCGAATGAGTCAGCGTCGTAAGAACTGGGACAAATTATCGTCCAGAGTTTGCATTCAATGTTTTTTTTTAAGTTATTGTGTTTACGATGATTTACAATAAAAGTGGCATGGCCATGGAATAACAACTATATAACTAAATAAGCCGTTTTGTTTACGGGCGGTAGTTTTTCATTAAGAGTTTTGTTGATACGATAGTACTACTTTTTAGCGATTATACAGAATTATTGTTTTGTATGTTTTAATGTCCTTAATCTTTTTTTTATGTTATAGGAAGGCAAACAAGCATACGGATTTCCTAATGGTAAGAAATTCACGCCGCCTAGACACACCAAAGGTGGTAATGGTGCGTTGCCAACCTGAGGTCGGGATGTTAGGCCTCGAGCAAAAGTAAGTTTACCGGCTACCTTACCCTCCGAACCGGAACACGTCATGACGTTATGACGGCAGGAATAGGTAAGGCGGTCTTTTATCTAAAACAGTTTAGTTATAGATCACTGATGTGGTTTAGCGGTACAGGTGTTGAACTTGACTGCATGAGGTCCTGGGTTGAAATCACCGGTCGGGCAAAAAAAAATTTGGTTTTTTCAATGTTCTAATAAAAAATGTTACATGGGCTTGGATATGTGCCCGGTAGGTGATAGGCTTGCCACTTAGTGACTTCGGCTATTCGTGGGTTGTGCCTCTGCTTACCTTTTCGAGGACATGGGCGTAAATATACTTCTTTCTTTTTTTCAGCTTGGTTCTTGAAAAAAAAATCATCACAATAGACGATAAGAATATAAGCTTCTCTTTAGATTTTATGCTTTGGGCTATCGAGTAGATACATATGAAGTAGAAAAATATTTTAGTTAATTAAAGTCATATACATTTTTTCAAATTATGTATGTCTTAAGTCATGAATTCAAAACTAGAATGACCCTAGTTTGAGTGGATGTTATCATTAAACTAATACCACTAGGCCGTTATAATGATTCCTTCAATTCATTAGAGAAACAAACATTTTCATCAACCGTTTGTCATGTTTCCAAAAAAAAAATATTAAATAAAAAAAATATGAACACTTTTACACGTTTAAGCCAATCAAATTTCTTCATTTGAAACTGTCACTCCCCGCATTGGTCCGGATCTGTAGAATACGCCATCTGAAAAGGACTTACAGCTCGTAAGAGGAGAGCATATTAGGTTAAATTGACCGTTACCAACAAGGCCACTGGCACAAGTTCAAAGATGTAAAGTGGCCTGGTTAGGATCCATCGTCCTATCGTTTCTTGCCACCATAATGGCAGTGTCATATTTTGGTCCAAGGAGTAAGCAGTCCGTAGATTTGCACATTAGGTCTAATAACATCTTTAGTTCGTTGCGGTTGTTTCTTACCATTAGGAGAGCAGTGTGCTTATGCCCTGTCTTACGCCCGGTTCCTATAATTAACAAAAATGTACCTAATCAGTAGGCTTAACCATTCGCAGTTTGCTGAAAAGTAAGGAAGCGTCACTCATATTTTTAAGAATGTTCAGAGTTAACTGTCCAAAACGAGCAACTGTCGTTAGAAATCTTACTAATCGGACAAAATACTACCATCCAACCAAAACAACTCGTTTCTTGAACATAGGAACAGAGCATTACATTACAATAAATGTAAAAACACACGCCTCTGTGGTCTAGCGGTCCAAGTGTTGGACTTGACTTCATGAGGTCCCGGGTTCGTATCTTGGGTCGGCCAACAAAAAGAAAATGTGGTATTTCCAATTTTCTAATATAAAAATGTAACTCGGGATTGGATATGTGCCCGGTTAGTGATAGGCTTGCCACCTATCGCAATGTGGGACAGTGTCTTCGGCTAGTGGTGGGTGCCCTGGTTGTGCCTCTGCCTACCTGTCCGGGGATTTGAGCGTGAAGATAGTTTTTTTTTAAATACATATTTCAAAAAATAAGTAATGTACATATAAAGTACATCTTATCCTCGCCGCGTCATAGCAGCGAAGCCAAAGCCCGAATCGGAATAATTATGTTGCTTGGTTAAAGCATTATGTTGGACTTGGCATAAATAATTGTCGTTGACCGTAGTGTGCAAAAATGTAAAAAAACAAACAATGTAAACTGTGGGCCAAGGGCACGGAGCTGGTTTTGCAGCGGATTTTACGACCGGAATGTCTTATACAAACCTGACTCACCTTAGGTTTATCTTTATAATTAGCTCTGTCTCTTAGTTACATTTGTTTTCTCTCATTCAAAAGATATTTAAGTAAATATCTTCACGCCCAAGTCTTCGGACAGGTAGCCAGAGGCACAACGGGGCACCCACGACTAGCCGAAGACACTCAGTCCCACATTGCGATAGGTGGCAAGCCTATTACCAACCGGGCACATATCCAATCCCGAGCAACGTTATTTTCCAATTTTCTATTTATTTCCCGACCCAGGATTCGAACCCGGGACCTCATGCAGTCAAGTCCAACAATTGAACCGCTAGACCACAGAAGCGAAGATATTTCATGATGGGTTTTGGATTTTTCTGGAGTACACAATATTTAAAAATAATTCGAATAGTCGTGGGGGGCACCCCTTGGGCCTCTGACTAAGACTTCTTGGATATAGGCGTGAAGATGCTTAAAAAATAATTAATTATTCCGCTGGTTCAGTTTTTTGAATGGCATATGAAAGACTGACAAAATAGACATACAATGCGAATGTGAGTGGTTGAAGCTACCCAGGTAGACTAGTGTTAAGATTCTATGACCAATTCGTTCAGGTACTATTCGAGGGTGGTGTCAATAGTAGATAAGAGCATTCTGCACTGCACCTATCCTGCAAAAGGACTTAGTGTGAAGTATGTAGTGAGTCTATCATCACTACATAGTATAAAACAAAGTCTCTTCCTCTATCCCTGTGTCCCTTTGTATGCTTAAATCTTTAAAACTACGCAACATATTTTGATGCGCTTTTTTAGTTAGATAAAGTAATTGAAGAGGAAGGTTTACATGTACATATACCCGTGCGAAGCAGGGGCAGGCCGCTAGTAATTTATATAAATATATGTTTGAATGTATTTGTATTGGTTAATTCTACCGTGGATCTTAGATTTCAAGTAAGAACCTACTAGGAAATTTGTTTCTCGGTTAACTGCAAAAAACTACTTCTAAGTACCTACACAATTTTTTTTCACTCCCTTAGGATTATCGATATATCCGTATTTGGTGGCAATTTGGTATAACTTTGGAACTCTTTCGAAAAAAAAAAAATATAATTGGCCCAAAAATTACGAACATACAAAAAATATAGTCCGAATCGAACACATAACCTCCAATTTTTTTGAAGTTGGTTACAAATTAAATTATTGTAGATTCACTGTGATAGCTAACAAGATAACAAGATGTAGGTAACGACCTCATCCCCCTGAGGGTAATATAGGTTACTGGATTATTTCATTCGTATATCCATAATCGGTGAAACAGCGACGCACCAGTAACGTCTACGAGTCTATAGATGACAGTTGTCTCTTATCATCTGGAAAGCCACATTCTTGTTCACTATCTTTTTTACAAAAAAACCTAAACCTCAAAAAATCACCAAAGAATAAAATGTTATATCACTATAATACAAGGTATATCAATCAACGTCCAAAATACCAATGTTGAAACTGGAAACATTAATTGCATGATTTACGGTTGTAAATACCTAATCCTGTCCGTTATAAAAATGTACTTTTTTTTTAAAATAAAACACTTATTCAACAGCTGTTAGCGCCTAAAAGTAACACCGAAATAATTTTAACAGGAAAGTCCGTCGGGCTGAGTCGACATGACACATTCCGACACCAATCATGCTTGAACCGTCTAACCCCCCTCGATTAGCAATTCATCAGGGTCTTGAGGTTATTTGTATAGCCAGCCGGAGGTCTGTGTAAAATGGGCATGTCTCACGCACGTCTCTCGGTGATTGCCATGACCTTATGTAAAAATTAAACTCATTGACACGTAGAGTGTTCAAATATTGCGTAATTAATGGCCTATTTTTGTCGTCTATGGCGTGTTTGCTATTTTATTTAGTGCTTTGAATACAATAGAGCTCCGAAAGTATGACATCAGAAAAATATCCCTAAAGGCGTGAAGAGAGCGTTGCATTCATTGTGATTCATAACACTAATGTTATATTTGTTAATGATTAAATTGTTATTAACTTCGCGGTTTTTGCAACTTCAAGGGTTTTGGAGGAGTACGTGTTATTTATGTGAGTTTGTTTGTTACACTTTCACGCGAAATGTTTTTAACCAATCATATTGAAACTTTGTACACATACTCTTGGAGGTATTAGAAGTAACATAGGATTGGTACTTGTTAATGACTTAAACGCGAGCGAAACCGCGGGTAAAAGCTGGATTTATTAATATAAGTGAATCGCCAAGACATTGCTCGATCGAGAGACCGTCTCGATGCCTTCAGCTATTTTTATATTTTTGTCAAGGCAAAAGGAGTTTTTGGTGACATTATAAGAGTAGAAATAACGTCAGTTGATTTTTTTCTATACCTACTACCACAGAGAGTATCGAGTGTTCACGATCCTGGCAGTCCTGCTTGGCTTCCACCACATTCATTACCCTTTTTATACAAACACGCTAATTTCGAAGACTTGATATAATCTTCAGATAACACCCGAGTATAGCGGTACCCGGGAAAACTTAGGTTGACATTCCACGATCAAATTGCTCGGGTGTTATTCGAAGGTGGTGAAACCATTCTTTTTTAGTTTCCGTTTAATACAAGGGGCGCGCTCTCACTCATTTTTTTAGATTAAAATCTTAAGGTGATTCACAAAATACACTTACCCACATTGGTAGGCAATCCATCCATATTGAATTTTGTTAACTCGTTAGTTCTAATATTTCAATAAAGTGGCTGTGATATACGGACGGACAGACGGATATATATTCGTCTACGGAACCCTAAGACTTCGTGCGATGTCTACGGACCACGGTCAAGTCTTGTTACTTTTTCTAATTGTATATTTTCCACCGTCGGCGCTTGATAAATCTTCCAAATATTCATGTTTTTTAAGAACACACAAGAACACTTGTGCTTTTTTGCGTAGCGCTTACATTTTATTATTTTATTATACAGCATAATCAGGGCTTAGGCTTCAATTAGCAGAAGTTTAAGGTTGAACCAGTCCTCTATTAATATAATAATAAGTTATAAGTGATACGTAAAACAGTTTAAGTATTTCTTCTTTATAACACACTAGCAGTCCGTCTCAGCTTCCGTCCAGATTTCTATATTATTTTATACATATAAACCTTCCTCTTGAATCACTATATCTATTGAAGAAAACCTCAACAAAATCTGTCGCGAAGTTCTAAAGATCTAAGCCTAAGATCTAAGTGAAAAGCGACTTTGCATTATACTATGTAGTATCTTCACGCCCATATCCCCGAAGAGGGAAGGCAGAGGCACAACCATGGTACCCACTAGCCGAAGACACTAAGTCCCACAATGTGATGGGTGGCAAGCCTATCGCTTCCAAGTCCATAGTCCAGGCGTCAAGTCCAACACCTGAACCGCTAGACCACAGAGCTACATACATACACCTCTATATACATCATTAATATTAAAGTTTGGTTAAATAACATAAACTCTAACAATTTAACTTTGGTGACGTCATACAGTTGAAAATCCAAAGCGAGTTCTTAGGCAATAAAGCTTAAATGTGTGTTCCTTGAAAGGCTTACACTGAGTTCGCAGAAAGTTTAACGTACCTATAAACAGGATAGCTTTGATTCCAGCACTGTTTTCGGTAAACCGGAAAACTCAGTTCTACGAATTCCAATTCCAAAGTTGGGATTTTCGAAGCAGTCGATACAATTGTCGTTATTTTTAGTAATTTCCTGTTCCTTTAACTTCTGGCCAAAGAAGATGGAAACGGCTTAAGCTTGAAATAATTATTTAAAGAACTTTCATTTTACCTTTTTTTAAATTTCCCTTTCAGTTTCCTATTCTGTTTCATACTAATTACGCTACGCGAAATCTATGATTGTTAATGCTGGAAACGCGTTGTTAAGAACCATTTTTTAAACGGCTGTGTTTTTTTTATGTGATAATTCGGCCAATAACACATTCATTTTGAGAGTTCTTTCTTCGAAAGATGATTTCTATCTTGACTATGAATCAAAAGGTGTTCCATATAAATCTTATCAAAAGGTAAATGCTTTAAAAGTTTTTTTTTAATAAATATTGACGCATGTTTTTGTGACGACAACGTTCTAGTAAAATAGATTGGATTTTACTGCGTATTCATTATTACGATGACCAATATTTGTACTCCTTCTTTATTTTGTAGCAATTTTAGTTGGCAAAGGCATTATTTATATAAGAAAAGCTATGCTACCCTACGGAAAATCTGTACTGTAACGCTTGCTTACTGCATTCGTAATTGTGAGCTCAAAGAAAGAGAGGGAATAGAAGGCGTTGGTGTTAAAGGCTAGGTAGTTATGAAAGGATCATGACATTTGGCACTCGATACTCTCTGCCCGTATTAGGGCTTTGGCGTGTGTATGTAAAATGGTAAAATGCATTTGTAAATGGCGTGTTTACCGATAATACCTCTTTAAACTTAGAGTGAATAATTTCATTCACTCTTAGGTTTTCTGTTTAGCAGAGACCAAATCAATAAGACCACCTTACTTAAATGATGTAACACTAAAATAATCGTAATTTTTAATAACATAATTTTTGTTTATATCCTAGTACGCATTCACTAATTAATACTTCTTTTTAAATATTTTATTGAATCAGGCGTTACTTTGCGGAAATCCATTATAACAGATGTAAAATAAGCCTTTATTTTGCTAATTCCGCGTAAGCAGTGTAACTGTTGTGGCAAATAATCCTCCAAACGACACAGAATGTGACAAGCCTAACTGACGTTCCCACCACCCACCTCCGCGACCAAAACACGAGTATAGGAAGAGCTCAGGAAACAATATAAATTGTCACGTTCTTTACATGTGACGACCCTACCTAAAGTTCCCACCTCCCACCTCCGCGACCAGATCACAAATAGAGTCCGAACACGGGAAACAAAACCACTTGTCACGTCCTTCGCCAACTTTGTCGAAGCACTCACCACAGAGAACACCAAATCGCACTCGACGTACGTTTCGCCTCTACACCGAGGCATCCTCAAGAAATAGACCGTACCGTACAAACGACGACACACGAGTGTCGTCGTTTTAAATTGATCCAATAGTTATACTGGATTGCCAAAACACATGACACATGATCATTTATTTTAGAAAACACCATGATATTGTGACGTAAGTGTTTCTGGTTGAGAATATACCTTGAAATAGCGCTGATAAGAACAAAGCAATAAAAAAGTAGTTAGGGGAGTTTGTTAGTGATTATACTTCAGAAACTAAAAACGAAATCACACTTCGCGGATGAGCGGTTTAGTTACGATTTTCCCTACAAAATAGATAAGTTGGTAGCACTATACAACAGATTTGATGCTAACAATGAAATTTCACTATAAAATATTGATTATTGTGTAACATAACCATTCTCTATGTGCATTTTATATTTAGCTGAATCTAAGCCTGAACAAGATGCAGATGCGCTGCCGCAATATGCGGTGATTATACAGATATTATCTTGTTGATCCGGACAATTATTCAATCCATCATGTCACCAGCTGCAGGAAGCACGTCTTGTCATATCCACAGCGCAGTACAAATTTGTTTTTGTATAAACATATATATACATTTTATGATAGTATATAATGCTAGCTGACCCAGCAGTTGTTGTTCGGTTTTTTGGGGTGAGTGACCCTTATCACTTAGGGGAATGCAAAATAGATACTAGCCGATTCTCAGACCTACTTAATACGCATATGAAAATTTATGAAAATCAGTAAAGTCGTTTCGGAGGAATACGGTAACTAACGTTGTTTTGTCTAAACCTAATGTAACATTTTAAATATTTTTTCTTTAATTTTAAATTATTGTAATGCTCTGCTAAACAATTACTAAAATAAAATTTGCTTTTAACCCTTGACAGAAAAAGAGTGGTGCTATGAGTTTGACGCGTGGATTTTGTTTGGAAGCTGACGTGATCGAGATCGTGATGATTCTTAGCTAAATTACATGGAGGTTTTATCGGTGGTTACTGAGTTCTTAAGTGCTATCTTTCATAAGAACATTCTCCTGACAATAACTAACATAGCAATAAAATAATTAGCTAAATTGTTTCATGCATTTACGCGAGATACGATGACCGAAGGAAATAGGGACTAATTTTATTATACGAGTATACCTACATGTTTTATTAAGTTCTGTTGCGAAAACCTTTTGATATTAGAATCTAAAAGTAGCCTATGTTCTTCTGAAAGGTTTGTCTAAGTGTCTTATCTATTTCTATGGTAAATCCATTTGAATCGGTTAAGACATTTTGTTTCACGGACTTTTTTTGTGTGAGGTCAGCAAACAAGCACACGACTCATCTGACGGTAAGAGACAACCGTAGCCTATACACCATAGATGTTACTGGCATGTCGCTATCTTCAGGCCGGGATGTCAGGCCTATTGTGCAAGTCTACCGGATACCGTACACAAGAACATGACAGTATCATTATGGCGGCAGGAATAGGCAAGGCGGTGGATCCCTAGACGGGCAAGTTACTGCTCAGCACTGTATTACCAATGACTTTGTTAATGACCTACATTTTAACCTGTGATCACCTGTTACAAGCTGCCTGACAGAGAGACAGGTGGTCAATTCTACTCAGGGAACCCGGATTAACACGGGGAAAACATGCTGTTTGCCCTCTCATAATGAGGGTTTTTGGCGCAATATTAAACTCTACCAATCTACCTTCCAGCACAAATTAATGGCGAGCTCTGACGCCTCTATATTCTAGACTTGTTTATAAGAAGCAAGGCTGGTCTGCCAGGACCGTGAGGTTGGTTACTCGACACTCATTGTGCCTACCCCGAAAGGGACTTGGTATGAATATATGTATGTTTTTATAAGTATGGATTACTCAAACATACTATAAAGTATTTGTTTTGTCATACCAAATAAGTCCTGTGGGATGACACATGCGTGTAGACGGCAGGATTGTTCCCGGTCTAATTTTAAGCGCTGCCCGCGGGAGATGCAAATTATTCCATTTCTGCGCATCGAGCTCGGGTCGCCATGTCGCCAACTGGATTTTGAGACTTATTTTGTTTTGGATTTTGAGGGTTTTTGGTGTCGGTGAAATTTTGTATTCATACCAAACCCAAAAGTCTGTTCATATTTTTAAATAAAGAAACAGTTGTACTATTTTACGTATCACTTATAATTTATTATTTTGTAATAGCCTACCGGTTTTGCTAAAACTGCATCATTAGGGCTAAAACTTAAACTACTTGTACTAATTATTTAAAAATGTGAATGTTTGGAAGTTTTACCAAGCGCCGAGTAAAAATATCAAATACAAAAGTCTGTTTTTTTGTCCTACTCTCACGTCGGGCTTCTTTTTATCCT
>NJDC01002807.1:21286-37751 GCA_002245475.1 Calephelis virginiensis | reverse complement strand
TAAGCGCTCAAACAAAAGAATTTTAATGTTAGTAGTGTTGTAGTTTATTATGTTGTAGTCTCCTTAGATATTTTTTTTATTTTTGACCATTTAATACATTTAGTGACCATTTAACGTCAGGAGGATGAGGAGTGAGTACAAAAGTTATATTTATGGGATATTTTTTCAGTTTAAATTACGTTATTTTATAGTTATTATATCCTTAAAATATGTAATTGTAAAAAAGGTAGGTACTACCGCATTACCGAAGAAGTAGGCACAGGTACAACCAAGCCTATTGCGAATGGGGCACTTATTTGTCCAATCCGCCTGGGACTTATTATCATTGTATTTTTTAATAGAAAATCAACAAAAAACACTTTTTATTGCTCGACCCGAAGTTGATCGCTATACTATCGCTATATATAGAGGCGATTCCTGTACTTTGTACGAGTATACTTAACAGAGTTATACAATGGTATAGCCCGGTGAAGTTGTAAAAACCTCGCGGTTAGCAACAAATTAGCCATTTAAAAAAAGTTACATAATATAGTATGTAGAGTTTTAGCGGCTTTTCAGGTTACTGCCAAAAAGAAATATTTAAGGCGTTTCAAAAATCAAAATGGTGATTTTATAGTCTTTAAAGCAAATAATATGATAAGGTCCTTCTAAATTTAAATAACATATTGTAAACTATATCACATACAACAAATTAAATAAAAAAAAACCTTTTAAATATAGAAAAGCTGGGCTTTCTTAAACAACCACACTTGTGATGTAAAAAAGTGTTCCAACGTCTGTTTGTATTTTTAATTATTTAATTTGTTAAAATAAATGGTTTTGATTCCATTTGATTAAATTTCGGCCATTTAGTACATTTCACTAACAAATGGTCAAAAATTCAAAATGGACGGCACTACGTACATTTATGTTAACGTTACGGAAGTCAGAACAAACTAACAGCTTCCATAAAGCGATCACCTTTTATCGTTGTAAATACAATTGTAGCTATCGTGCTTGTTATCTTGATTTGTGGACCACTTTAGGACCTTCGTATGTAATAACATACACTATCATTTGTGTCTTTATTGTGAAAGTTAATACTTCATGTTTTCTTTTATGTCGACAAATGTGGATCTTTTATAGAGAGAGTTTAAGCTTTTTGCTAAATTTACGAGTTAGTTGAATATTCAATCATTTTATGAAAAGTTTTGTACATGTGTTTTTTTAAGCTAATTTTCAAAATATTCTTAGTCTGAATTACTTCCATTATTTACGAGTAATGGTAATTTCTTGGCTTTGACTACATGAGGTTCCGAGATCGGGAAGCTCATAAAATGTATTTTTTCAATTATCTAATGAAAGTAATATTTCTCGGGATTGGATATTGGTATGCTGTGATGATTTACCTATACAATTGTGAAACCTTCAGCTAATTGAATGTGCTTTTTTGAGGATACTGGCGTAAAGCTTTACAATGGTATAAGTAGGTAATTGGCATTTTACTCGTATTGGTCTGGGGAAGTTTCATATTTTGTCAGCTACAGTTAAATTGTGGCTATTCCAGCCATCCCAGCTTACTCCGGAAAGCTATAAATCTATGTAAGTTACCTGTTGTCTTTCTCTCTGAAAACTGATGGACAAAGTCCAGATATACATCTGGACTTGGCCACTGCCTTGCACTATAATAATATATGGTGCAGCATATTTCTTCCTTCATGCACGCTCTACACAGAGTCCTGTCGATAATACAAATTTTGTGGAGATTTTTGGTCAGCGAGCCTATTAAAAATGGACTTAATAAATTATCTACCATTTTCTTTAGGCTTTGCCTGCTTAGTTTTATTAGATTTTTGTCAGTTTCTTGACTATTACTTTTCCTTATCCAAGTCTGGACTAAGTAAACGGAATGGGCAGGACACTATTAGTTCTGGTTCTGAAATTTTATTTGGTGAAACTCTTTATGCCTGTATATCAACGGCATCATTTTCCAGTTTTGACCAACGTCGCTATTGTTGCTATTTATATTTATTTCTATACATTCTACTTGAAAAACAGTGTTTAAATTTGCTTAAATAGTGTTTTGTTTGCCGGTGAGATCAAGGAGCACCTACTCCTGTGCCTGATTTTGTCTATAATTACCTATATTCATTCATTGTTCTTTAAAGAGTAAGTTATTTCTTCGATCACAATGACTTCGTGATTCCTTGTAAGGCTTTTTTTATAACTTTTTTACTTAATATTTTTATTAGAAGCAGGAAATTTTTTTGTCCGGATTGGTCCAGGCTGCTTTGCAAAATAGACCATATGCCTTTCTGCCAGGCAGCTCGTAAAAGGCGAACATAGGCTTACCGTCACTAAGACCGTGACATGTCACTAGATGGTTCTGCCATTTTATTTTCTTTGCCTCTTCGAATGTGTTATGTGTTTAATTTTCTGGTTACCAGTTACTATTACTTTTGAGGCAGCTGTTGCCGCTTCTTGTTAGATAACAAGATGGAGCGAAGCTATTCCAAGAGCTGTCTGTATAACTACATCTCTAGTTTTATTGTGGAGCTATTCCCAGAACTGTTTGCATAACTACAATAGTTTTACTCATACTTCCTTGAATTGCTAGTCAAGATTTTCTTGAAATAGTTTGGATTGCTTATTTTTGTTTTAAGCCACTATGCTGCTACTCCATATGCAATTGAGCATCACATTATTCTTATGTATTTTTGAAGTGAAAACTTCTTTAGCGGCGTTGCGCACTTTTTTGTAATGGGTATAAACTTCTAAATTGGTGGCAGGACACGAGAAGATGTGTTGGCATGTTTGTGTATGATAGCATAATAAAAGAATATTGTATTCTACCACATAATTGATAGTACTTTAATATCGATATTTAAAGCAATTCAAACAAAATTGTTCCGTAACCATTCCAAAATATCAAAAATGCACAACGGTAATATTTAAGTTTTCATTTCTGCCTGTACTCCCGGAGTACAACCCGTATTTTTTTCTAAAAAACTTCTTTCTGTATTTTACCAAGGTAATTTGTGGTTTTATTCTATTATTTATATGAGCATTCTATTTTAATTTGTTCACTTAACATTACAACATTGATAACTGAGGTACACCTCAGTTGCTCATATTAGATAAGTTCCACTTATGTCACGAAACCTCATCTTTAATCCAATATGGTGGACAAAATAACGCCCTCATAATATCGTTAAAAAGAAAAGAATTTTCTGTGAGCGATACGCAACAAATAAATAACGTATTATGGCGGATACGTATCCTGTAATGTATATACATTATATTTAATACATAATGTATTATAGCATGGAACACGTGTAACAATATGGACTCGAATTTGTAGATATTTTCACTTCACATTAAATGTGAAGATTTTTTATTTCATCTTCGCTGTAAGCAGACCAATAGGTCCGCTATAAGAGTTACCAACATGAGGTCTCAAGTTTTATTCCCAGGTTAGTCAACTCAAAATGTTTTTTTTATATTACAATGTTTTTCAGGGTTGGATAAGTACGCGGTTGGCTATAGGTTTGCCACCAATGTTGGGTGCCCATGTTCTACCTCTGCCTATCTTTTCCGGTTACGGTCTGAATATACTTTGATACTTATATTGGTTCTAATTGAGTTCAAAAAGGAAATTCTTTATTAGACCATTTGTTTATTATGTTTGTAACGCAATTAATCTGCAAATTACTATTGCTTCTGATGATGATCAAGTTTTAGAGCTGGTCATATTCGAATTTGAATAAGATCCGAAAAGTGGTTTTTGAATTATATTTACTAGTGGTCGCCCATTGGTCGAAATTCGACCATAACAAATTTTATCTTGTTGAAAGAACGCCATCTTTATTTCTCAAGACCAACTACTATGTGAATAGTTAGTGCGCCATCTGTGATCTTTTATCGTTATCATCAATATTTTTGTTTGTGTGTGTCAAATGCATGGTAGTGTGGGTAATGTTTTATTTATTAATTTAATGTACTCGTACCTACTTTATATGAATTATTTTTGAAAAATATTTGCATTCTGCACTTCTCCTACACATAAACTATAATTGTGTCAAATTTCATACTCCTCTTTCTGCGCAATTTTCCAACGGGTTCAAAGTTTTTGCTTTACGTATTAATATTATGATTAATTCGAACTTTTGATGTACTCAAACGACTTAGTATTAAAATTGAAGCCGATTTATGCAGTTTTGTTTTGTTTGAACCTTTGTGAAATTTTCAAAGCGCTTAAAAATTCGAAAAGTCAAACCCTGTATTTACCTCGTCTACAAGAACGATCCTGACATGACACTAGGGCCAATTAAACCGAAACAAGTGTAGAAAGTCTCTTAACGACTATGCCACAACTACTGTTTCTGCATTTTCACTTTTAAAGAGACATAAAAGCAAGAGCACTCTGCAACGGAATCCCGTTACGTATTCAATCTTTATGTAATAATGTTGTAACCAAATAATAGATTTTAATGCATAGATTAAACATGAGTGGTCTAAAAACGGTCAGATTTTAAATCTTTAAGAAAATAGCCATGCCTGAAACTCTAATTTTACAAGTAAAAATAAAAGTCGAGCAAGAAAGGGTATGTATAATATTATGTTTTTTTTTGACGATCGGATGAAACATTTGAGTACTCTTTATTTATTTATAAGTAGCTCACTTAGCAAACTTCGCTTTATAGCTAATATACTTGATACAAAATATATACAAGAAAACTTTAAAATTTTTCCTGTTTCTTTCTAAATCTCATACTATTTGAAACTTGTATAGTGATTGTTATTTGTAAATGTAATAAACTTTTGTAAATTAGATTTATAAGAAAAAAGACAAGCCCGCTGAGTTTCTTTCGCCGGATCTTGTCAGTGAGTGGCCGCGTTCCGATCCGGTGGTAGTTTTTTTTAAAATTTAATTGGTTTCTCATACAAACTTTCATCTGTGTTAAAAAGAAGTACCATTTTTTAACACTAGCAAGTTTGTTATTTATATAAAAGAAGGTTTGCAAAAAAAGCCAACTTAACATACTTTCAGCCTACCCCGCAAGGAACTTTCCATGAAGATACATTTCGTTTTCAAGTTATGTTTGTCATTATTATTAGAATTACCTATCATATTCTATTTTAGTTTCTTTTGTAAATTTGGAATCTTAACTGTTTTTAATTAACTGTAATCATTTTTGTGCTGTTGTAAAATGTGTTTTTTCTGTTGTCAAATTTTTGTGCACTACCCCATGTGTGTTTTGTCACCATTACCCAGGGTTAACTGGGAGAAAATGCTGTTTTAGCATTAAGTTCGCCTTTGTACATTTATTTTAGTGCAATAAAGGATTAAATAAATAAATAGAAATTCCATTTATACAAAGATTTTTTATCGTATTTATTTTTAAAGTGAAAAAAATATGACCTGGAAATATTTACAAGACAATTTGTAAACTTGTAGGTCAAAGTATATATAGCTTATCTAACAACATACATACATATCTTCACGCCAAGTCCCTTACGGGGTAGGCAGAGAGTATCGAGTGCCAGACCTCACGATCCTGACAAACCTGTCTTGCTTCCTTCACATTCATAACCCTTTTCATACAAACACGCCGGTTTCGGAGACTCTTGACACCACCCTCGGATAATATCCGATTGATCTGATCGTGAAATGTCAGCCTTGGTCTTCCCGGGTAACTACATCCATCCACATTCGCATTGTATATCTGCTTTGTCAATCTTTCATCTGTCATTATTTCCACATGACCGAACCAGCGGAGCATGCCCTTATCTAACAAAAATTTAATTAATGAAATTGAACTGCTTCTTTCTGATTTATAGTTTTCATTTTGTTTATTCTCTCTTTGGGATATGGGATAAAATGTAGTATATAACCTTCCTAGGAACATAATGTATTACCCACCAGCCTAACTTTGATATGGTCAGTCATCTAGAATCGTAGCTGGGAAACAGACATAACGAAATTCTAAAAAAGTGTTCTCCCGTGCGGTTTTAGTCATCTAATCCTATTTTTATTCCCCAATGGAAAATTAAGTACCTAGTGTCTGTGTGTTTATGTCCCGACCGATTTCGAGGCCGTTTTTGTGTTGACGTGATCGAGATGGTTTTTTCCTGCGTTATATCGTTTTTGCCGATAATCTACACAGTTATATTTTATATACTTTCATAGCATATTACCTAATATTGCATATTTAGTTGACTTAGACTATTGAACAATTAAAAATAATTTAAAGTTATACGACGATCAATAACTAAACGTTATACTTAACTTTTTAAAAGAAGTTTCTTGTGTGCACAATATTCTATGTAACTTATTTCAATCACAGAAGCGTAATGTTAGACCTAACATGTAGATATGGATCTAATACAGGCTGTTTTCTATAAAAAAAACAGTAAATAAAGTTAGTCAAAGGCTAATAACGATAGATTTTAACAAAAAGTAGAGACGCATACACTTAGATTCAGTTATTCGGTTTTCTAAGTCTAGTCATATTTGTTGATCGAGGGGTATAGTCGTATACATAATGAATTTAGCGGCGATGAAACATCAGTAGTAAAGAGTTGGTATTACTTTGCTCGTTAAATTAACGATCGTTATAAGAGACTTCCATCTAATAAACTGACGTTTTATTGCTGACGGTGAAAATATGCATTTAATAAGACAAAATATATGTGTAAAGCTTTTATTATGCACATTTTAATGGCTTTGTAAATTGTCTCATAAACGTTCAATTCAATTTATGACAATGTATATTCAACCAAGATATTACCTTACATAGATTTAGGTTTTACTCTATAAACTTTTTTACATACAATCCCTAAAATGTACATTTCTAAACACAAATTCTGCTCTTTGAAATACTAAATCTCATTTTTGCAGTAATAGTATTTTACTAGATATTTTAGACTGACATAAATAAATAGTTTTTTTTATCTTTATCAAACTTTAAGCTTGGCCGTTTCATTACTGCAACAATTGTTGCATTATGGTATAACGCATGATGAACGAAATTTTTACCTATTGTGATGGTACTAGCTGAACAGGCAAGACATATAGTTAGATTAAAGTGTAAAATTTGTTATTTCGATCCGGTGGTAGATTTTAGTACTATATAGACATGTCACAAGTGCTTTTAATAGTTAACGTGAAATAAACCATTTTCTTAAGTCATAGCTCGTAGTTCTAGAAGGTGTAGATGTAGAATCTTGGCTTACATCTGAACCTTTTGATAGTGTGAACCATATGGCCTTGTCCTGTATTAACATACTAACTGTACTAACATAAAATAATTGCAACTAAACACAAATACTTTTTCTTTTATCAAAAATATTTTCTCATGAACTTGATCGATTTTTGTCATCAAAGAATTCTTGTTACATATTTTTCTAAAATTGTATTCATCAGAAAGGTACAAGACACAGAATTTTATTAGACGTACATAAACGACAAACCTTTCCTTTTAAACGATTCTCAAAAAAAGGAAGAGGTTAATTCTCTTCATTTTTTTATGTGTGATGAGGTCAGCGAAAAAGCACATGGCTATTTTTTATGTTTGTTAATTTAAAAACTTTTTAACGTTTGTAAGCTGGTGTCTATGTTTGAAAAAAGTAATGCCGTTACCATTCTTCTTAATTTATATAATTCACGTGTCACGTTGTTTGTCCACCACGCAGTCCTAAACTACTTCTTGCTTAACTGATTTTAATCAAATTTGCATCGTGTGCAGTTGGATCCAAATTGAAAAATGTGATAGCATACTTCTCAATTTATTCAAGCTAGTCATAATAAATTATATGGAACAAGAAGTAAAAATATAAAATAGGAGCATTAAAATCATGCATATTTATTCCTACAGGACAAGTTTAGCCTAATGTAAAGTCAAGGAAATGGTTATATCTTGATTTCTACTAAACTTTTTTTTTATTTTATTTCCGAAATTTTTACTTTTGTCATTGACTGTACTAACACGCAAACTCTGTTATTTCAAGGGTACGACTACGCTATTCGTCCTTAGCTTATAAAACCGCAGAATACGGTGGAGGAATTGAAAATAGAGCCCTTGTTATTTCAAGTACGTGTGGAGAGGATACAAAGGGGGTACATTGTCTCTACTTTCTCGTTATGCAGTGCTTCAGATGATAACAAACCACGGGTTGCGCACCCCAAGACGGGCATTATTTTATCTGTATCAAGTGGAGGAGAAATATTGGAAACTACAAAGCTGAAAACTTGTTCGATATTTTTATATAAAATATTTGATTTAAAGTTTGAATAGATTTGATATATTTTTGTTATTTAGGCGGTGTGGAGATGTCAATAATGGTAGTACAGTAATTTGGTTTACTGGATTTTTTCACTAGTTCAGTGAGTCATAATGGTAGAATGTTCAAACATATCTTCATTTAATGTGTATTAGAAAAAAAAGGTTGGGTCGCATCTGTGATTTAGTGGCCCGCTGTTGGCGTTGACTACAGGCGGAGGTCTCGGCTTCAATCCCCGGTTTGGACAAATCAAAATGTGTTTTGCAAATCTGAATATAAAGAAAAATGAATCCCCATTTCACGTGGTCAATGCATTACGCCTGAATCGAGGGACCATTATTATGCTAATGCTTTTTTTGTTGCGTCAGTCAGGAGTCAGGAGAAGATTCTTATAAAAAAATCCCAAAAACCTGCAATTTATGGGAAAATGGGAAAAGTGAATCTTTAATCCGAATACGAAGTTAGCTTTATCGGCTTGTCTATCTATAATATAAAAATGAATTGCTAATTTTTTTTTATCCCAGATAAGTCTGAAACTAAAATTTTCTGAAAATTTTGAAAAAAGTTACATTATTTAGTTTATTAGATCTTATGCAACATAAAAAAAATTATGAAAAAAAAATTAAGTGTAAGGCTTTCAGGGAAACAGCCGTCCTATATGTAGGACAGTAGGATAATAAGATGAAATAAAAGACCATTCATGACAAAACAGAATGTAATCAAAAAGTGTAGTTTATTAGATAACTATTGATTATATTACCCATTGTTATATGTAATTTACTAGATTAACACTATTTATGAATGATATGTTTCAAAACACTTGACACACACTCCAACATCACATTTCTTGCAACGTGTCAAACATTTTTTGTGACATTGACGACAGTGTGTTTGCTTCGATTGAGGAATAACCAGATGATTCATTTGGTCTTTACGACTATCAGCATGTTCATGATGGGAGGGTCGGCTAGGCCCTCTTTTAGCATTTTTCTGTTTGATTCAATCAAAGCAATTGCTACCCTTCTGCGAAAGCCAAGATGATCCAGTTTTCCATGATTTATTTTATATAACTGCCATGCATCATGTTCGGCAAGATCAATCATGTGTGTGAGCAACGGCATGTACCATTTCTTACCTCGTATACCAATTCGGTAATGTGAAATATTTTCATCAGACCGATCCACTCCTCCCATATATTTGTTATAGATGGACACCATATGTGGTTCTTCTATGACAATGTTTCTCTTTTCACTTTGTGAGAAGCGTTTGGCAGATTGTTTAGGATTCATTCCTACAGCATTAGAAGCAATACTGAATATATTATTGTCATGCCATTTAGCAATAATGAACGTGTTGTCATGTGTCATTCTGTAATCGACAGCACCACGTTCCTTTTTTTTCAGTAAATTCGATGTAATCAGAGGACAACTAGATGTCCTGTTTTCTCCAACTGTCCCAGTGCAACGAAGGCCTTTCTTTATTATCTCTTCCAGCAAGGGCATCCCAGTAAAAAAAATATCAAAAACTACGTGGTAAGGAAGGTCGAAGCCACGTGAAATCAGCACATCGCAAAAAGTGAGAACAACGCTTGTACCCAGCCCCAATTCTTTATATATTGGATTGCACATAGCTGTAGCACCTTGGTATGGTTCCATCCATAAAACATACCCTAACCGTGTAGCACCAACCCAAGCTTTGAACCCGTACCTAATAGGTTTACCTTTTATGTGCTGTTTGCAGCCATGTCTACCATAGTAGGGGATCATGGCCTCATCTACACTGTAATGCTCTTCAAGAGGAGAAAACTCTAAGAACTTTTTATTTAGAAGTGTAACTAGGGGGCGTACTTTTGTGTATTTGTCTTGCAAATCCAGATTATCATTGACATGAAGTTGGCGAAAAATACAGTCAAATCTATCCCTAGTCATAGCCGAGCTGATCAATTCATTCTTTGTATCAGGGGAGTTTTCCCAATACATTCTTCTACGGGGGAGCCATGAAAAACCACTAACCAACAATATGCCGATGAAACATTTCATATCTTCAGTGGTTATGTCTCCAGGCAAATTCTTTTTGACAGCATATTTATTGCTCTCTGACACCAACAACGAAATAACATCTTTATCTAAGAAGTTATCAAACCACTCAATTGGGCGCTTATCTTGGCAAGCGCCTTGAACATCTGGCCAATTCACGGGATTTTTTACCAAGTCCCGTTTTCTCCATGCGTAGGTACGCCTACGTTTAGTTCGACCTGTAGAATCAGAAGGTTCTTCTTCTGTATCACTCACCATAATCTGCCCTTAAATCATTACTTCAGCCGGTTGAAGCAGAATGTTTCGTGGCAAATTATTCAAAGTTACATCATCTTCTTCACCCGAATCTTCGTCAGTGAGACAGTCAGGATCAACAGGAGGAGGTAGAATACATATCAGTCGTTCTCTATAATCTTCTTCATTATCAGAAACATTTTCTAAAGCATCTAAAATTTCATGCGCAGCTAACGGTCTGTAAAGAAAAAGTTGTATTATTGTACTAAAATCATGTATATTATCCTACTCTCCTATATATAGTACGCTAGTATTTGTAACAAGTTATACGTAATTTATTTATATTATTTTGCTAGAATATTTATTTAGTACAAAAGTTAAGGTTATCAACTAGATATTAACACAGAAAAAAACAACTTACGAGTAAAATATAACTTTTTATACATACCTGTCATTTGCCATGTCTGCAACGCACTTTTATTACACACTTATAAGGTAAAATATAAGGTAAAAACTGTTAAAATAACTGTCTTTTTATTTTTTCTAATAAAGCTGACACGTTTCTTACTGCAAATCATAAGACTAAATAATCTTAGATAAAGAGGGTATTCTGACATTTTTTTATTTCTACTGTCCTAAATATAGGACAGTAGGCTTATCTGGGTTATAGAAGAGGAGGCAAACGACCAAGTGGGTCACCTTATGGAAAGTAATCACCTCCGCCCTCGGACATCCGCAACACCAGGAGTATCACAGATGCGTTGCCGACCTTTAAAAGAAGGACCTTTTCTTGAAGGTTTCTAAGTCATAATCGTTTGGGAATACCGCCCTTGGTAACTGATTCCACAAAGGTGTTATACGGGGTAAAAAATGTCTTCGGAATCGCACAGTTGTAGACCGCCACGCATCGAGATGATGGGCATGATACCTTAAGCTCTGACGCGATGTCCGAAGGTGGAAATCAGCGGCTGGAATTAAGCCAAACAACTCCTCAGAGCATTCCCCATGATAAATGCGATAGAGAACACTGAGTGACCCAACATCTCTACGCAACGCTAAAGAATCAAGCCGATTGGTAATTGCCCGGTCATTGACAATTCGAATTGCTCTACGTTGAATGCGGTCAAACGGAAGGAGCTGGTACTGTGAAGCCCCTGCCCAGAGTTGAGAACAGTAGTCCATATGAGGCCGAATTTGCGCTTTATATAGTTGTAAGCGATGGGTCGGCTTGAAATACTGTCTCGCTTTACTGAGCACATCAGGTTTTTTAGAGGCTATTTTAGCCTTCTCCTTCAGATGACCACGAAATTGAACATTAATCGAAATGTCAACGCCGAGTATACCAATGCAGGCTGTGGTAGAAAGGTAAGCGCTCTCAAATCGAGGAGATGCGACAAAGGGTGTCTTTTTAGCGGAAAACGCGCAAACTTGTGTCTTGTTAAGGCTAAATTGCACCAGATCCTGCTGGCCCCAAAACGAAATTTCAGACAAAAGATTGTCAATTTTAGACACAAGTTGGTTCCGGCTCACGATGACATGTTCCCGCGATATATTATGTCGGCCAAAGTATAAGCCTTCCCCAGTAGTGTCGTATGCATAGCAATGAGTGTCACTAATTTGCAACATGTCATTGATATGCAGAAGAAACAAAGTAGGAGAAATCACACAGCCTTGGGGAACACCAGTATTGACAGGTTTGGACTCCGAGCACGCACCGTCGACAACGACCCTGATGCTACGCCCCGTCAAAAAACTAGTGATCCAAGTACATAATTTCTCAGGAAGACCGTAAGAAGGAAGCTTCAATAGAAGCGCCTTGTGCCACATCCGATCGAAGGCTTTCGCTATGTCCAAACTGACAGCCAATGCTTCTCCCTTGCTTTCGACCGCTTGCGCCCATCGGTGTGTTAAGTAAACTAATCACCAGCTGAACGACCACGACGGAAACCGTACTGACGATCATTTAACAGCTGGTGCTCCTCTAGTTGCCTTAAGAGCTGGCAGTTTGTTATGGATTCCATAACTTTGTAAAACAAGGAAGTTATAGCTATAGGTCGGTAATTGGACGGATCCGAGCGGTTACCTTTTTTAGGGATCGGATGTACTAAAGCGGTCTTCCATGAATTCGGTACAATGCCTGATGAATAGGAGAGCCGGAAGAGTCGCGTTAAAACCGGTGCCAGCTCAGGAGCATACACTTTGAGAACAATCGGAGAGATACCATCGAGCCCACTCGACTTGTTGACGTCCAATGTAATAAGTGTTCTACGAACTGAACTCTGCAGAAACTTTATTTCTGGCATAGACACTTCACACCGCGGGATAGTCAGCGGCATGTTTCCATGGTCATCTAAAGTCGAGTTGGAAGCAAAGAGGGAGCCTAGAAGTTTAATTTTCTCTTTCGTATCATGGGCCATCGAGGCATCACTCCGGTGTAAAGATGGTAAAGATGGCTTCGCGAAATTTCCTTGGACAGCCTTGGCGAGAGACCAGAACGCTCTTGTTCCCGAAGGTAAGCGGGCCAATTTCTCGCCAATTCTGCCAATGTGCTCGGACTTTGCCCTAGCAATAGCTCTTTTGGAAGACCTAGAGGCAGAATTATACTCCTTTTTAATCAAGCTGGTGTTTTCGTCGCAAGACTTCGCTGCCGTGGCCCAGGCCTGGTAGCATTTCCGCTTATGGCTAAGTGCCATCTTACAAGGACGATTAAAACAAGGCTGGGATTTGCCACCAACAAGCACTGAAGAGCACGGAATATAAAGTTTCATACCCTGCAGCACCACATCAAGGACAGCATCAGCAACGATCTCTGGATCATCCAGCGAGAAGCAAATCTGCCTCCATGGGTAAGACGCAAAAAAAGATCGCATCCCGTCCCAATCTGCTGACCTATAATGCCACACTTAACGTCGGCCCGATAGTGGTAGCCGCATACAGGGTGGAATGGACACTGCACTCCGGACTAAGCAGTGGTCAGAAGATCCAAGAGGGGCATCGATAGAGACTTTATAGTTCTCTGGGTGAGAGGTCAGCAGAAGGTCTAACAGTGAAGGCGTGTGATCCCCCACACCTGGAATTCGCGTGGGCGAAGTCACCAGTTGCGTGAGATCATAGGACAAGGCAAAGTCGTGAACGTTTGTGTGTGTGTTGATAAGCGCATAACGCCCGAACGACTGAACCGATTTAGCTAATTCTTTTTTTGATGTGTTAGTTATTGCCAGAAAAAGGTTTTTATGAAGACAAAAACCGGGAAAATTGTAAGGAAAATGGGAAAAATACTTTACATTTCCCCATACAAACTGAACGGGTGGAACGAAGTTCGCCGTGACAGCTAGTTTCTTATAAAAAGAACCTTGCCTAGGATATGGTGCTGACTGGCGACATGTTTTCCATCAAACACCTGAAACTAAAATTGCCTGAATCTATTACATTATATTACATCTCTGCTTACCGCTTCACAGATACGGGCTGTCAGGCAACCCGTCAAATTGAGCCTCACGTATGATTTATTACCTTTTGACTAATGTGATAGCCATTCATTGAAAATGTACGATAATCAATAAGTTATACAAAATAATCAATTAAATTCGATCTTATTTCTTTAGTTTTTAGCGTTAGCGTTAGTGATGGAGGCGATTCCAACTGTTATAACTTAACTTATTATTACTCATTTACCTGAATGTCCTAATCACCTCACTCAGTGAAAGTTTTATGAAGGAATGAGGTGATAGGAAAAGAAACATATAATTAATAATTAGTTACTTCCATGTGGATCCGAAGATGGTTGACGGCTTGTAGTCCACCGATGATACTCCAGGCACGATGCTATCTCCCGTTTAACAAGATCACGTCCGACACGTGTCACATTACCACCACCATGTGCACACCGAATTTATAAACTATTGTCCGAATAACATTAAGGTTCGTCCGACGCAACTTTAATTACACAATTGTATGCCGTATAAAACTCAATCACCCTATATGAATACCGATTAATTAATTATATTTAATTTTACACGAAGCGATCGAACGCCAATTTCCGTAGTTGATCACCGCGAAATAGTGAACAGAATGACGTTGTTCAAAGATTAGTCATGACAACTGACAAGTTGCTAGATTGAGATCCGTTTCGTGGGTTTTATCTGGCTATACTAAACAGTTAGCTTTTGCCATTAGTCAAGTTGAAATTTTCATCAAGTTAGGTATCCAATTTAATAAATCGGGTTGAAATAATTAAAAAGTCAAAGATAAAGCGGTGGCCTCATGACTCAAGCTCATTTAATGAGATTTGGTGGGAACGAGGAAATAATACACTAATTTTGTCTTGATAATTTAATTTTTGCACTTCCACTGAATAAAATTGTAAAAAATCCAGCCAAAATTGACTGATTACACTCAATATAAACGATTCAATAATTACGAAAAGTTACGACTCTCATTTTAGTCGATGGCGGCGAAACTCAAATTCAATAGTATTATCTCTTTGTTGCAGAAAGTACATAATTAAGCCCGCGAAATCAAAGGAAGTTTTAATAGAACGCGCGAGGCTGTATGTGGCAATCTACAAACTACAATTTCTGCAGACAATTTTACTCATGCTTAGATTCAGTCATTTCAGACGTAATGCTCTACTGCTATAATTATCATACCGTCGAGTTTGTTTCGAGTTTCAAAACTTATATTGTTAAGATGACAAGATGGAAACGTTATATTACAGCCATATTATGAGACGGGTTATGAAATAATTGGCAGAAGAAGGCGTTACTTTTTAAAACCATACTTAACTCCAAATAAAATTATTTATTTCGCTTTTTTATTTAATCTTGCAATTAAGTAAAGGTATGTACATTTTAGCGTGACATGATAGGAAACACAGTGCGTAATAAATGGATTGCATTAATACGTACTGGATTTCCTGATTTGTCGCGCTACAATATAGGTATATTGTGGTAGTAAATTCCAAATTAAGTCATTTTATTTGGATAGAAAGATAATATTTGCAAATCTACTGTGCACAAAATACCTCATTTTATTTTAGGTGAATGTTATGTTTTTCCAATGAAACAAAAAGAAAAAGATAGAGCCTTTAGACATGTCTATTTATTTCGGTCAATTTTAATCTGCGTTTTCCAAGAAATAGATTAAAAGTCTGTAGAAAAGTCATGTACAAAATATTCTAAAAGCATTAAACGTGTTTTTACTTTCTCTTGTTAAATTAAATTTATTTTAGTAACTGTGCAGCAAATTACCACCTTGTACTTGACCGTTTACAATCTATAACGAAATTCTGTATCTTTTTTTTAATTCTATTCTATACCATTTCTCAATATCACAATGCATAACATTAGAGTTACACATCTACGTACATAACATCTACGTACATAATATCTTCATGCGATATCCCTTACGAAGTAGGAATAGACTAACTGGTGCTAAATGTAATGATACTTGCAGACCTGTCTTCTTTCACGTTTATTTATATTTTTATACAACATGTTTATACATACAAATCTTCACGCCAAATTCCTTAAGGGTAATGACTATCCATTTACTTTTATTTCCAGAAAGTGTCATTTTCCTGTCTCGAGGGTAGTAGATAGCCGGTAGACCTGCATAATATGATGTTATGATATTTACAGTGTCAATAGGTGTATAAGGAGAAGAGCCGCGTGCTTTATCACTGTCTTATGAGTTAATAAACTAACAGATAAACAAACAGAAACGTTAAAAAAATTTCGGCTGAGTTACTGAGACACCTTTATTACCTTAACACCTTTTCGTAATATGTAGAGATAGGTAGATAGTAGGGTTGTCACAAAGTCAAAACTGAAACCGTTTCTTTGCACAACATTCGTAGTGAGAACACTGTTGAGCTATCCATGACATGTAGAATAGGGCTGCCTTGACTTGAAAACTTGAACGATATATCGAAA
>NJDC01002807.1:0-18051 GCA_002245475.1 Calephelis virginiensis | reverse complement strand
GAACGCCATCTTCATTTCTCAAGACCAACTACTTTGTTTCCAAACTTTTTAGTGCGCCATCTGTGATCTTTTATCGTTATTATCAATATATTTGTTTGTGTGTGTCAAATACACTGTAGTGTGGGTAATGTTTTATTTATTGATTTAATACCATTATTATTGAAAAATATTAGCGTTCTGCATTTCTTCTACACATAAACTATAAGTGTTCTACGCATAAATTTTATGCTCCTGCGTCCTCGTAGTATTCGTAAAAAGGGGTCCAAAGTTTTGGAATCACGTATTAATATATAGATAAATAAAGCGCTCTTATAGAGAGTCGAGATGCTGATGATCTGATAGCCCTTACTTACTAGGTGGTAGTGGGAACAATCTACAGTTCTTGCTATTGTCAGTCTTCATGTTGGAGAATATCATAGGCAGTAGATTTGCTCACATAACCTAAGATCTTAGACATCAATTAGCGATGCACCAGTAACATCTATGGTGTGTGTGATATTAGGATATAACTATCTACATTTACTCAACAATTTTTTTATATGCACCTATACTAAGGCAAGCAATTCTTACGATAAGAGATACACGTTGCCTTTAGGAACTTAAGATATTAATTGAGCGTTACTAACTTCTAGCTAAAATTTTGATGCTTGCACGCCTACTTTAATCCTTAAAACTGGTAAACGAAGATGTCAGGACAGACGTTGTAGCAATAACAATTAAAAGAAATTGGTGCTAATCCTGGGAGGCCTTATTTTTTATCAGGTCTTTACAGTCTAGTTTATAAAAAATGTATTTGTCGAATTATCTGGATATTGCTTATTAATACACATAAATTAATATTTTCCAAGGTTCATTCTAGTATTACATTATAGTATTATATTTGTAGTATATAGTTATATAGTATTAATATTATGATAGACTAAATCAACCCAACTTTACTATTACCTTAGTCCTTGTTTATCAATAAGAGAGAGGTTTAACGTACTAAAATAAATAAAACTATTTTAAGATAGCCGCCATATTTAGCTTGATTTTTTAAATGTGTATTGTAAAAAAATATCTTCACTCCCATATCCCCGAAGAGGTAGACAGAGGCACAACCAGGGCACCCACGACTAGCTGAGGAATATTATATACATAACATGTATTGTAATTTACGTCAACCCTTTTTGTTGCAATGGCCATTTTGCGCTTACTGCACTATTTTAATTGTATATTGTTTGTTTGTTTGTTTGTCCCCAACGTACTAACAAATGAGCATTTCAATTTAAAAAAGTTAAAGAAAACATTTTAATCTCTGTAACATTTCTGTAATGTCAGTAAAAAAATTGACACGTCATAAACGCGTCTCGTATCAAAAATAGAAATCGTATGAAAATAGAAAAAAAATAAAAAGTTGTCCAATAAAAATTCCAACTTTTATTCGTAGAAATAATATCATTGAACGAAACTTAAGTCGTTGAGTAGGTAACCCTTTCCACAATTAATGCTTATGAAAATTCAAATCCAACGAGATAGATAGGTATCATTTTTGTCTAAAACTCAAAATGGCTGAAGTTGGACGACTGTAATTCAGACTTGTATCATAAACTGGTATAGTTTCAAAATATTTCTATAACTAGTTTTTATTAAAAGATATTGCTAGCACCACACTGCAATACGAAAAAGATACCTATTTATATGTAGGAATAGTATGTATGCATAACATTCTATTTGATTTTAATTTTGTAATAATAAGAGTATATTAGGACTGTAAATACCTTGAGAGGAACGGATTTTTCTTTCTTTAAAATTTATAGTAGTTTATAGCACCTGAATCAAATTTTAACTATTTCGCATCAAACAAAAAACGAATTACGAAAATCGGTTCAGAAACCTCAGCGGAATCATTGTACATACATGAAAAAATTATATACCGGCCGAATTGAGAACCTCCTCTTTTTTCCAAGTCGGTAAAAATAAGCTAACTTCTTTACTTTATAAGGACAAAACAGTCAATAAATTCGCTATACTATCTCGTTAACGTGGTTGATATTATTTTTGGGTAGAAATTTGCATCAGGGATGCGAAATCTGAGGGAAACTTATTAAATTCCGGGAAGCTCTCTTTTGATGTTCTTCTCAAACAATGAAAATTCAGAACTCGTCTTGCTTACTAGCCAAATAATGAAATTAAAGTTTCCAGCGCTCATACAAAATGTAACGGGAATAAATAAATCTTTACGCGTGGAACTGAATGAAAACTAGAACGAATATATTTCTATGATTATCGTAAAAAAAGAAGTGCCCCCGTGTTGGTCTAGGCTCATTTGCAGAATAGACCATCTGTCTTCCTGCCAGGCAGCTCGTAAAAGGTGAGCATAGGCTTACAGTCACTAGCACCGTGACATCTGACTAGATAGTAGAGTTTGACAGCGACTCACCCGGATTGGTACCACCGCTTTCCCTATTCCTGCCGCCATAACGTCCTGACGTGTTCCGGTTTAGAGGGTAAGGTAGCCGGTAAACTTACTTTTGCTCAAGGTCTAACATCCCGGCCCCAGGTTGTCAGCGCACCTTTACCACCTTCGGTGTCTCTAAGCGGCGAGAATTTCTTACCATCAGGAAATCCGTCTGCTTGTTAGCCTTCCAATATCATAAAAAAATAATGTATTCCCAATATAAAATGTAACGTAGTGGGGATGGCTTAGCTACCTACCACCACTATGTGAACAGAAAATAATCAAACAAACAGTCAAACTTTACTCAAGTTTGGTTGTGATTAGAAATAATCCTGTTAATATGGGAGCATAAAATGACAATCTAAACGAAATAACACTATATTTAAAAAATAAAAGTCTCAATAAAATATCTGTGCACTTCACACTAAGAGTTTCTGTCGGCTAAAGAAAAACAAAGATGGGCGTGGGATAAGTCGGTGGTCTCGAAGGCTTTCGTGGACAGCGCACGGAGCGGAGCACGGAGGACCGCTGCTGTAGGCCTCAATGGCTGGAATAGTGGGACCCCTTGGCGCCTTCCCTCGACAACCAAAAGCAGCAGCAGAAGTGGGCAGTTGGGAAGGCGGCCAGAGAACTACACCGGCAAAACAGCTACCGCTAAATAAATAAATGTTACAAAAAATAATAATAAATTATTGGGATAAAATTTCAGAAAATTATGCAGATAGAAAAAAATCAACTCAGACAGGATTTGAACCCGTAGCCTCTTTTGATAAGGACGAATTACAAAAACGAAATTTTCACTTTCTAAAAATTTAAAAATGTGAAAAACTAGTGTATTCAACTTTACAACAGAATTTCAATTTTACTAAGAATTTTGAAAGCCTTTGACAACCTCATTACATTTACAAAAAAAAAACAAATAACGGCTACTCATATAATACACGTTTTTTAATAAAACATAATTTAATAACTTCAGGGCGGCGACAAATCTAAAATTACCAGAATCTTATAATATAAATCTGCAAGAGGGTTATAAGATGTGAGGTAATAAATTATATTGCATTCGTACGGCCAATTCTAAAAGTCCGTACATAAATTTACATACAGTTTATATGGAAAATTCTGCATCGTATTTTGTAGCTTATAGTTCATCCGCTTCCACAAGCGTCCTACAGACTTATGATGATAATTGTGATAAATAAGTGATGATTGAAATATACTTTTTAATACCCGCTGATAATTTTTAACATCAAATTCTATGATATAAACAATTATTAAACTCTAAAACACTTATGATTGATTTATCTTTAGATTATAACTAGCTGCTACCTGCGGCTTCGCCCGCGTTTTCACAGAAACCCGGTGTGCGATCGGGATTAAAAATAGCCTATATGTTAATCTAGGTCACAATCTATTTGTCTTCCAAATTTCAGACAAATCCGTTCAGCCATTCGAGCGTGAAAGAGTAACAAACATCCATACATCCATACTTACAAACTTTCGCATTTATAATACTAATAGGAAGGATAAAATGATTAAATTATGTTTGATTAATTAGTATTCATTGATTATGATAGAGGCTAGACTAGCGACGCGATTGATAAATATGATTTGATCTTGATATTAACTATGATATTAATTTGATGAGAGCGCACGACGCGGAGGTCTGATACTGATGGAAATTATGTGAGTCGCGGTCGGTGACCGTGACACCAAACTGCTTATGCTGCATTATGCTTAAGCATATGATCAACGTATGGTCGAAGCCCGTACATACTGCGGGGCCAGAAAATGGCAATTAACCGCTGATAAGTGATATGATATGAATTGTTATGATGTGTGGAAAGCACGTTGCACAGAGGTGCTGATGTAATGTGAGGTGGTATAAGGTGATTAACAATTTTGTCTTATATCTAAGTGATTATAATGATGTGTCAATGATCAGGTATGATTTAAGGATTAATTACAGTGGTAAATCGCGGACACTAATTGTAGTTTTTCATAAGGTCCATATTGCCACATTATACTTGCACCGAGGTTCACACATTACACACTGACACTATTACTCTGCTTTTAGTCTACACTTCACTTCCTTAAAATGTACACCTTTTGTTTTCTATAAATTTTAAAGAAAGAAAAAATTTCGCCCCAGACAGGACTTGAACCTGTAACCTTTTGTTTTGACTGGGACACCAGGGTTTAGGGGCAAAGTTTAACGCAACTGATGTGCCTGCCCCTACGCTGTGTATGTATGTGCCTGTACCCAACACGCCGCTTGCTGAGCCACACAACAAATCTCACATCGTCTTCACAAAATATATATAAATATAATTAAATCTCCAGGCTTCAACCTTTGCATGATTTTTTTTTATTTGGCAGTTAAATTGATGAGATATTTAGGCTGATTATTCAGGATACCTTCTAGTTCGCCGTCTAGCTCCCAGTGGAGAGAGTCAATCACAGACCAACGTGTTTTAATGATGCAAATTATGTGATAAAACTCCCATTTCTCTGATATGGTATCTACTTTAATATTTGATAAGGTGAACTCTAGTGCTTTAAAGTTTCTCCGTTGCTTTCGAAGCGTCTCTTTGATCCTGCTACTTAGCTCTATTGATTGATTGGATGGATTCCGTTCCTTAGGCTTAGGAGAAGAGAAAGGGGTTGCGGGTTTTATATAGAGGCTAGACGAGCGACGCGATTGATTAATATGATTTGATCTTGATATTAATTATGATATTAATTTGATGAAAACGAACGAGGCGGAGGTCTGATACGAACTGACGAAAAGTATGGAAATCAGCATTTTGGTCACCAACTGCGACACCAAACTGCTGATGCTGCATTATGCTTAAGCATATGATCAAGCCAGCAAGTCGAAGCCCGTACAGTTCATATTAACAAAAATATGCGCTAATTTCAAAATCCTTAGATGAATGATATAAAAAATTGTAAATAAGTGAATGTCTATGGACACATTAGAAATTAAATTTAAGACTGATTTGAATCTAGTAAATAGTGTGCAAGCATAAAAGAAAGCACTGTGACTGTCTTAGGGGTGTTTGTAAATAAAAATAAAAACTTATATTGGATACTAGTCGACCCGGCAAACTTTGTATCGCTTGATCGAAAAGCTAATACATTTTATATGAATTCCAGCATTGTTTTTCCTATTTTCCTGCAATATCACCAGTTTTTGTCCGGGTACGTTCAGAACCGAGTCTCGCAGTGAATTGGTGACGTTAAACGTATGCCTTCGCCAACACGTCGACCAACTGTAACCAACGATAATGACCGCCACGGTCATTATCAAATTATGTCAATGTTTGTTATAAACTATATTAATTTGCTCGCTTAAGACTTCCTTCCACTAAGACCACTAGTGGAGCGCTGTGTAATTTTTTGGTTCGGGGTCGGGAAAACTTGTACACCTGGCTACAAAATAGCGATGTACTTACAACATCTGGGGTCCAACCTTTTCATGGTTTCCTTTTCACTGGTATCCAACCTGTATTTCATAAACTCTCCCCAATATTTATTTAGCTGAAAATTCCAAGCAATCAAGAATTAATTCGAACCCGTAAATCAACAGTCCTGTCCATCTATCCGGGTGAGTGACGGTAATTCGTCAACGTCGAAAGTAAAGCTCCCTTATAGCTTAACTGCCGACTAACGCTGAACTTACGATATTTTAAACATTTTCCAGCATTCATCTTTTATATCTTAAGTAATTTTTACAACCAACTATTATAAATGTAAAAGTTTGTGAGAATAGATGGATGGTTGTTACTCTTTTACACACAAATAACAGAACGGATTCAGTCGAAACTTTATTTTTATATCAGAATAACATATAGGCTACAACGTAACTTAGTGCGCCGGCAAAGTCGTGAGTGGAAGCTTGTTTAGCTAACTAGCCATAAATTAATAAATTTTACAACTTAGCCAAAGACATTAAGTGTCAAATTATTGACATCTTGGCCGTTTTGCTGCCATCACATTGACATTAAGTGTCAAATTATTGACTGTTATTTGTTACACCCGTTAACAATAGTTTTTGCAGAAACGAAAAGTAAATTAAGGGGTGAAATAACTGATGACCACCAGTTCGATTATGATACAATTAACATGGATGGTGGTCGAAATCATAACCTATCTTTCTAAGTAGAATCATCAAAATCAGTATGTTTTTGACCCAGTAATCGCTTAAAAAATATACCAAAAGAGATACAGTCGAAGTGAGAACTTCCTCCTTTTCTGCAGTCGGTTAAAAAATAAGGCATTGAAAACTTATTATCAATCAGACAACACATTTGATAAATTATATCGTTTAACAAGCAACGGAAGCTTAGTGATCGCTGGCTCTTGGTATAATGTGAGCACTCTACAGCCTCCACTCTTGACCCACCGCTAGAAGATGACGATAAATCAATCTTGTCCTCTCTAAAGCATATCTAAAGTTAAAATATGAACGTTGGATTTATTTTACCAACAGCATCGTATAAGGTTTATCAGTTTTTTTATTGTATAGAAAAGAAAGCTAATAGATATTCTAATAATAACAAATACTTATTGCACAATTTTTAGCACAATTACGTTAGTCAGTCAGTAGTTAGTCAGATTGCAGAGTTTTTTATTTATTTGTAGTCAATTAATAGTCAATTAATAGTCAACCGAGCACATATCCTATCCCGAGCAACATTTTTTTATTAGTAAATTGGAAAAACCCAATTTTCTTTTTGTTGCCCGACCCGGGATTCGAACCCGGGACCTAATGCAGTCGAGTCCAACAACTGAACCGCTAGACCACAATAAAAACTATTAAATGTAGTCAATTAATAGTTTTTATTAATTAATGCTTTGGAATATATATTTTTAACTAGCAATCCGGCAAACTTCGTATCGTAAAATTACCTTTTAAAAATAAGGTACTGTTTATTACCTTGAAAATTAAAGCATTGTTTTTCCCATTTTCCCTGCAATTTTCCCAGTTTTTCTCTTCATGAGAACCTTCTCCTTAAAAACACAACAAAAAATATTTAACGAAATCAATCCATCCGTTCAGGCGTGATGCAATGACAATGCGAAATAGGGATTCATTGTTAATTTTTTTATGATATTGGAAGGCAAACAAGCAGACGGATTTCCTGATGGTAAGAAATTTACGCCGCCTAGAGACACTAAAGGTGGTAAAGGTGAGCTGACAACCTAAAGCCGGGATGTTAGGCCTTGAGCAAAAGTAAGTTTACCGGCTACCTTACCCTCCAAACCGGAATACGTCAGGACGTTATGGCGGCAGGAATAGGTAAAGCGGTGGTACCAATCCGGGTGTGTCGCTGCGAAACTCTACCACCTAGTCAGATGTTACGGTATGAGTGACGGTAAGCCTGTGCTCGCCTTTTACGAGCTGCCTGGCAGGAAGGCAGATGGTCTATTCTGCAAAGGGGCCCGGACCAACACAGGTTTATTATTTATCAGGTTTATTGTTGTGTTATTGTCTGTTGTTATGGGAGTTATTTATGCCCATGACACAATTTACATTTTAGATTATTTTTGTGGCAAAAGACATCCAACAATCCTGATAGTTGGACTATCCTGATAGTTGGACTATCCTGATAGTTGGACTGCACCCTAAACACCATAGATATTGTAGGTGTGTCGCTGGCCTGTGGCTAGCGTGTTAAGCCAATTGTGCAAATCTACCCGCTTCGCTACTCTCCGGCTCGGATCATGACATTATCATTATGGCGGCAGGAATAGATCACTGCCCGGGCAAGTTCTACTACCAATGGTCTTGTAGTCCCGTTTTGACTTTTGCTTGCCTCTTACGGATCACAGATTATCCAGAAATAAAAAAAATAAAAAAATGTTTATTCGATTCTTTTTTTTTACAAAAGCACAATGCGATTGAAGCCTCCTTTTAAGTGCAAGCGCACTTGTGTTAGGTGGCGCCGCTCTTCCATATCTTAATAATTAATATATATAATTCTTTTGTTCGTGTGTTTGTCACTGAACTCCTTCTAGACGACTGGACCGATTTTAATAAAAATTTTTGTGTGTACTCAAGGTAATTCGAGAATGGTTTAGATTCACAGTTTGGTCTGCTGGAAAATGTTGTTTTAATTAATTTTCAAATAATAAGTAGTTGTTGATTTTGGAATGTTTCACATGGTATCCGACAGACTGCGCTACTATCGAAGCATTAATGTCAAGCGATTCGAAGTTTTCTTGGTCAGCTCAGGTCAGCAGTCTTATATATAAAATTCTCGTGTCACAATGTTAGTCTGCATACTCCTCCGAAACGGCTTGACCGATTCCTCTGAGATTTGGTAAGCATATTGGGTAGGTCTGAGAATCGGCTAACATCTATTTTTCATACCCCTAAGTGATAAGGGTGACTCACCCCAATTTTTTTAAATAAATCACATTAAAAATATAGCAGAACAACGTCTGCGGGGTCAGCTAGTATATATATAAAAGTCAATGCCACTTTTCGTTGTAATTTTGTAACTCAAGAACAGGCTCATTTAATTAAACCAAACGTTTAGACTTTGTTCGGACTATTAAGTAGAAGGTTTGTGTGCTTTATCGATCGAGCGGTTCTTCATTTATCACGTTTTTTGTAACAAATGAATTTAATAAATGACGGATTAATTTGTTAATGTGTATTTTTCAGTCAAATTGATTTTTTTTTCGGCTCCATTTATTTTTGTTTTGTTGTGTTTAAAATTGATTAATTTTTAAAATAGCTTACAATTAATAAAATATCTTTTTGTTTGAATCAATAACCGCTAGTTGCATTAAAATATTAACGTTAAGGTCAGTTATACACTGTGAAATTTAATACAATTACAAATTTATATTGAATTTCACAGTGTTATATAATGTTAGCTATACTATTTCTCTTTTTTTAATAACATGAGAAACGTTGACTTGAGTGAGATTTAACTACAATATGGAAAAGTTTTGTGACACAACACTGTCATTATAGGAGCAGGAGAGAGATTATTCCTACCTGGGAAAATTGTTCCACAGTACTATACCACTTATCTTTTTGGTACTGACCTATATTTTAATAATAATAGTAATAATATGTAAAATACATAGACTTAGCGCACGAGGTAACTGACATGTGGGATGTTGACTCTACAATAATTGTCCCGATAGTCGTGTCAGTAAACGGTCTAATAGCGAAGAGTCTCGACCAACATCTTAAGAGACTCGCTCTACAACCCTGGGTTAAGGGCCGAATTCAGAAGGCAGCAATTTTGGGGACGGCACGCATTGTGCGGAGATTCCTCAGTCTGTCGCCCTGACCACTGACGGTTTAGTTGTAAGACCACCGTTTTTGGTAACCTGTTTTTTATGTTTATATTTTTAATATTTTTTTTATATTTAATGTATAGACGTAGAAAATAAGAGGCATTGAAAATAAATGATAGTAATAATAAATTTATTGCCAAAGGATTACAAAAAACTACAAATATCTATAAACTAGTATTAATCTACAGGGTTAGTAACTAATTAAAAAAAATCTTGATTCTAAAAAAAAAGTTTTTGGCAAAAAGAAACAAATTCGGCTAGTGTTTCAACAGTTGCTGGAAGCTGACTGTGAAATGCTGATTTTCATTTGTCCCGAGCTCTATGCTGGCATTGGAGTTTTTCGAGTAAAATTGACGAGGTGGTAATCAATTTTTAAAAAATACACAACACAGATACCTGATATAAAAATGCTATTATATTTTCTATTTTTACAACACCAAGAAAACAACGAAGATACACATTCATTAATCGAATATATACACACCAAAAACAACAAAAACTCTATACAACTGCACAATCATTAATAAAATTATCTTGTTTAAATCTTTTATACGAAAACGAACGCTTTGTTACTACATGCATATGAGTGTATATTCGTTTCATTTTAACCCTTGCTCTCCTTTTACTAGCTGCCTGGCAGAGAGTTAGATGGTATATTCTACTTAGCGGGCCCGGACCAACACGAGGAAACGGTATGGTTACCGTTTTTTTTTAATAAAAACAAACATCCCGTAGCATTTGAGCAACCTGAGGCCCTAATAGCTTCTGGTGTTGGCTATAACTGTATTCAAAATACCAAAATTAATAATAACTAAAAGATGATTTCAAAGACACCAAACGCCTTAAGTAATGATCATTTAAAAGCTTATCTAAAGACTTAAAGCTACGCCCTGAAGGTGCTATTAAAATCATTTGCCTAGAGCGCTATGTTTACTTTAGCAAAAATTTAAATATTACCCTTTGTAAAATTTAATCTACCTACATTTTCTAGCATTTAGGAAATTTAGGAAAACATTTTCATAGCAACTTAACTAATTTAAGCCCTTTTAACTACGGTTTCTTAATTTTAGTTAAATAAGGGTTGTTAGTCGCCTATGTGGTCTAGCGGTTCAGTTGTTGGACTTGGTTGCATGAGGTCCTGGATTCGAATCCCGGGTGGGGCTACAAAAGAAAATTGGGTTTTTCCAATTTTCTACTGAAACAAATGTTGCTTGGGATAGGACATGTGTCCGGTTCGCGATAGGCTTGCCACCTATCACATTGTGGGACTTAGTATCTGGGCTAGTCGTGGGTACCCTGGTTGTGCCTCTGCCTACCACTTCGGGGATATGGGCGTGAAGATACTTTTTTTGTAAGGGTTGTTAACTTGCACACCTGGCTCAAGATTATGGGAATTAGATAGTGATGTATTTTTTTATGTAATAAGGCAGCCTGACATGGGACGACAACCCTACATACACCATAGACACCCTAGATATTACAAATGCGTTGCTGGCCGCGATGTCAGGTCTATTTTGCAAGTCTACACTGTCGGAACATTACACTTCCATTATTGCAGAAAGAAGGTGTGGAGCCCTATCCGGACAACCTGCTAGACAGCTTTCTACCTCCAACGGTATTGTCGGTGATAACCCATTTGAATTATACGTGCATCTAACGAGGTGCTTGTCAAGGAGGCAGATGATCTATTCTACATAGAAGACCCAGACCAATACGAGGTAAGAACAACTGTCGTCTATAGATACCATCGCCACATATGCAAGTTTACTCTCTAACATGAGACACGACGATATCGAGCACTAACGTACATACGTACAAACCTGTATTACAGACCTTTTGAGCTTTCTCCACATTCATTAACCTTTTTATGCAATCACGCACTTACACTTGAGAGTGATTGGGTTCACAACCCAATGCCATAATATATGTATAATAAAGTTTTGTTGTTTGTGAAAAAAAATAACATGAAAACATGCAGTCGAATTAAAACCCTCCTCTTTTTTGGAGTTAGCTAGAAAATAGAACAAAGCAAAGTAACATATTTTATTGTGTCAGTAATTAATTAAAAGTTTATAAAAAATGAAAGGTAAAAACATACAGTCAAATTAAAACCTTCTTTTCGGAGTTAACTAAAAAATACAGCACATTAAAGCAAAACTAAATATTGAACTGACAATTATTAGTTATTTAATTATGAATAAAATAAAAAGGTTAAAATATACAGTCGAATTGAAACCTTCCTCCTTTTTGGAGTTAGTTAAATAGAGCAATTTAAAACTACATTATATATTTCTTGTAAAAAAGTAATCATAGAAATATGTCAGATATCTCTCAAACGAAGGCTAATAGGAATTATGACATTTCATCTAAACTAAACTAAAATATAATTTCAAATTAATCACACATTACAAGAGAACATTAATGAAGCAAAACATCCAATTATAAATCTCACAAGGTATTTAATTAGCACAAGTCGTAAAACTAAATTCTTGGTCGTCTCGGCGCGTTTAACCGAAATTACTAACTTTCGTACGTATAAGTTAACAAGCGGAAAAGTTTTAACAACACTTACAGTATTATTCTTGTCATATGACATGTAAGAGCTTTTCTATCAAACTACGAGTACCTCAAATATTCACATTTTTTTTATGAAATTGGAAGGCAAACAAGCCGACGGATTTCGCGATGGTAAGAAATTCTCGTCGCCTATAGACATCAAAGATGATAATGGTGCGCTCCCAACCTGAAGCCGGGATGATAGGCCTCGAGCAAAAGTAAGTTTACCGACTACCTTACCCTCAGAACCGGAGCACGTCAACGGCTAGCACTGACGTTATGGCGACAGGAACAGGTAAAGCGTGGTACCACTCCGGATGAGTCGCTGCAAAACTCTACCAGCTAGTCAGTTGTCACGGTGTTAGTTATGGTTAAGCCTATGCTCTCCTTTTACGAGCTGCCTGGCAGGAAGGCAGATGGTATATTCTGAAAAGGAGCCCGGACCAAAACAACCTCTAATATTCACAATCAAATTTTATTTTCTTGTAAAGATGTATTTGCCAATCTATACTGTCTGTATTAACGCCGGGCAAAAACTGATAAAGTTACAGCCATGATTTTTGGTGAGTAGGGGCGTTTTATTGAGGAGACACCCAATAAGGACGAAATTTTGGAAATTCCACCCCTAGGGACCCCTTTAGGGATGGAATTTCCAAAATTTCTTCCTTTTGAAATAGGGGTTGAAAGTTTGTATGGAAGACCGTCATTTTTTAAGTTAGAAACATGAAACCATATTTTTGGACCTACCTATAAAATACCTATATAACAATAAGGAGATATGTATATAAGCTTTTTTAGAAATTCTACCCCTTAGGGGTGTAAAATAGGGGTTAAAAGTTTGTTAAAAAACCCTATTAATGGGCTAAATATTAAAAATGAATAAATACTTTTAAAACAAGGAATAAATTATTCATACAATTTGTCAACTGCCACGCGAGCAAAGCCGCTGGTAACAGCTAGGTTTAGTACGAATCTTTGGAAATGTCATTTATTTTCTCGCTTAATACTTCGAATAAATAATTTCATTACAATATGCGTAGGTTGTGTAAATTATATAAAAGTATATATTTATTAATTTTGTATAATTCTTAAAAAAGTATTTTCACGCGCATATCCCCGAAGAGCAAAGCAGAGGCACAGCCAGGGCAATTACGACTAACCGAAGACACTAACACCCGTATTCAAGAAGCATACTTGGCTAAGTATTGAAGCTACGCTATGCGAAGTGCGTCATTTAGCTATGCGTTCCTTGCTGTTGCATCCAGTCCATCCAGAACAAACAATACTTAAAAATTATTGTGAATTGGATGGTTATACGCAAGGAAGAAAGGCAAGTCTTACTATGTGATAGGTGGCAAGCCTACCGCCAAATTTACCACCATTTGTGATATAATATTATAACGTAAAATGGAATTATAATATATATTTAAATATAGAGATTTACGGTAACTTTAGCCGACAGTTTCTCTTATCTGCAGGATTTCCTTGAGCTCCCTGCTAGCTTGTTTGCTCTCGTTTACATATAAATAAATGCAATTGATTTTTCTCAGCTATGAAAACTACGCTGTTTTTTCTTGCCAATCGATGGTAAGTTTTTTTTATGTTATAGTAATGCAAACAAGCAGAAGCAGACGGATGGTAAGAAATTAAAGCCGCCTAGAGACACCAAAGATGGTGATGGTGCGTTGCCAACCTGAGATCAGTATGTTAGGCCTCGAGCAAAAGCAAGTTTACCGGCTACCTTACCCTCCGAACATGTCATGATGTTATGGCGGCAGGAATAGGTAAGGCGGTGGTACCAATCTGGGCGAGTCGCAGCGAAACTCTACCACCTAGTCAGATGTCACGGTGTTAGTGATAAGCCTACAACGTTACTAAAGTCATAATTGTGTAATTTCATGTGTCACTTACGGCTTTACACAAGTGAGATTCTAAGATTTTACATCCCCGAAGGAGTAGGCAGAGGCACAACCATGGCACCCACGTCTAGCCGAAGACACTATGTCAAACAATATGGTAGGTGGCATGCCTATCGCCGACCGGACACATATCCAATCCGGTGCAACATTATCCTTAATAGAAAATTGAAAATATACATTTTTATTTTTTTGCTGCCCGACCCAGATATCAAACCCAGGAACTCAAGAAGTCAAGTCCGACATCGGACAGCTAGACCACGATTTTTCATTTTAGATATTTTGATTAAAGTATGGTGAAGATACAGGATTAAACATAGACTACTTTATTTTTCACCTACCTCATACTTCTTTCTTTCTTTTCTTTCTTTACTTTTTAACAAAATAATTGTAACAACACCTATCTCATAGGGGGTTTGTATGGGGAATCAGTTATTGAAGTAAAACTTCTTTATTTTTGTGTTAGAGGAATTTGCTGTCACATTTTTGTTTAGCTGTTATGCTCCACAAAAAAAGCAATATATGCTAACGCTGAATTTTATACTGCTTTGTTTGTGATTACTGTTTTCCCGGCCGGCCGCATTATACATTTCCGAAGAGTATAGGATTTGCAATGGATAATACGCCGCAATAAACCTACCATTACATTCTCACAGAAAGCAGATACGAAAAAATCTTCTCTTGAAAATAAGCTTTATATAAAGACGAGCAATGTTCGTTGTACGGATAATATGACGACGCTCCTAGCTGTCTTACTTACTTTGTAGTAGTCTTACTTTTGCAAGTTTTTGTCAAGCCAAACGGAGGTTCCGTTTGGCAGGCATTGATATGAAAATAATATTTGTGCATACATGATAGTACTTTCATACTGATAATTAAAGCACTTCGTGCTAAATTATTCCCTAACCATTCCAAAATATCGTAAATGCTCAACGTTAACCGGAGTGCAACCCGTCTTTTTTTTAATAAAACTTGTTTTGTTGCGCTCCAAGAAAAAATACATCAGAAGTTTCGCTTCTTACGTGTGTACACTTAAAATACAAAAAATACAAATAAATAATGAAAAAGACTAAACACTAAAAAAATCAAAAATAACATTAATGTAAAAAATTGAAAGCAAAAAAAGAATAATTCAGTTATTTTATTTTCTATCAATAATTATATTAAAATCAATTAGTTAATTGCAAAATCAATTACAATTTTATAACATTTATTTTTGGTATTTAGTAGTTTAATACACACTTTTTCATTCAGTTTTAATTTAGGATAAAATTTAGATAAACAGTAATAAAAATCTTCAATAATTCCCGTTTAAACTGATAATAATTATAAAAAAAAGTTTAACGGGTCAGTGTTAAAAAGTTTGAATGTGAATGCATTTGAATTCGATTCAAATAGAAAATATATTGGTGATGCGTACTTTAGGATTATAAAATACAAATAATTATAAAACAAAGTTTAACGGGTCAGTGTTAAAAAGTTTGAATGTGAATGCATTTGAATTCGATTCAAGTAGAAAATATGTTGGCGATGCCTACTTAAGGATTATAAAATACAAACTAATTTTGACATTTTTGGACATTTCTAAGCAACAAAAAAGACATATGGTCACCATTAACCCTTAACAATATTATTTCAATAATACTAGTAGTCATCGGAGAAAGACAAATGTTGCCAAAAACATTGCTCTAAATAAGTAGATATTTAGCAACATGAAAATAATACTGTTATAATCATTCATGGCCCTAGAGAAGGTCCGAGGGTGCTCGAAAACCAGCATGTTTGTATGAAAACAGTAGTTAATGTGTAGATCTACCTGACACTTGGTATTCAATACTCTTTGCCTACTACTACTCTGTCTATCAGTTCGGTGCAATTCGACTTAGATTCGAAATATATATATGTCAAAAATTTACGGGGCTCCATAACCTTAATCTCTTTTGATTATTACAAATATATAAATCGTTAAAATTTTCTCAGAATCTTTAGAATATTACCTAAGTTTAAATAGCAAAAACTAGCATCCACATCAGACAGGCCATTCCATTACTTTTATTACGAAGTAGAGCGTTCAATTTTAAGTGAACCGAAGTTGTCGAGTCGGCTAACAGAAAATTGCAGTGGACTACCGAGCGTCAAACGAACTGTGAAAATAATAGCCTCCCAGTAATGTGTCTTTAATATCATCGGTGCGATATTAGTTCGTCCCGATCGATACATATTGGTTTTGTGGAGTAAGATAGTGAATAAGCAGGCGTTAATACTGGGATAAAATGTCACCTATTAGTCTAAGTTCCGAACCTAGATCGACCTTCACCGATCTGTTAATTAATGAAACATATCCTATTAATATTATAAATGCGAAAGTTTGTAAGTATGGATGTATGGATGTTTGTTACTCTTTCACGCTCGAATGGCTGAACGGATTTGTCTGAAATTTGGAAGACAGATAGATTGCGACCTGGATTAACATATAGGCTATTTTAAATCCCGATCGCACACCGGGTTTCTGTGAAAACGCGGGCGAAGCCGCAGGTAGCAGCTAGTTTTAAAATAATGGAACATTAGAAAATATTGAAATTGGATTGACTAAAAAAATCCGGGACAGAATATTTTTCATTAACTGTTGCAATTTTAAAGTAACTAGCGTCCCGTCCCGACTTCGCACGGGTATAAAATATACAAAATATACACCTTCTTAATCACTTTATCTATAAACTATAACTTAACGATCGAAGTTTTACTGCCCCTTCATGTTATCCATCATTCAAGTTTAATTCAGTGACTCTAGTAAAACTGACAACTGATCGTGTTCATAATAGATCGTATTTGTTGGTTTGAGATAACAAGAAATACTCTTTCTCGTTTATAATATACTAGCGTCCCGCCCCGGCTTCGTACGAGTATTGACTAAACGTATAAGCCTTCCCCTTTAATCACTTTAACTAGTAAAAAATCCGCATTACATCCCGTTGCGTAGTTTTACGGCCAATGTTAATAATGTATCTCAATCTAATGGATTTCAAGCAATCTAGATAGCGTATCCGGCGGCCTATCCCATACCTAATTGCCATATTTATCCTGGCCACAGACAAGTTATTGGCAAGCGATTACATAAAAATGGATCAAAATATCAATCTTGGATAGCAAATTTTGGATTAGGATTGATTATTAATATTGGCTGTTAAAGATTTAAGTATACAAAGGGACATAGGGACAGAGGAAGCGACTTAGTTTTATACTAGGTATGTAGTATCATATCTTAAAGTAACTTATGACGTGTAGAATGGGCAGAAGTTGGGTTGCTTGTTATTTGCCATGATTGCCAGGTAAAAAAAGATATTTCGACGCCAGTAACTATTTTTTTTTAACTTTCACGGGATCGGATAATATGAACAAAATATATTACGTATGTACTTTGCGAGTAAGTTGATATAAGGTTGCCTGCATAAAACTCGAAAAAATGAAAAATCATATACTGAAAAAATCTTATGTTTTTATATGAAAGTTAGCGAACAATACCGCACTCCTGATAGTCAAAGATAACCCTGGCCTAAAGACGCCATAGATCTGATAGGTGCGTCACTGTCCTGTGGCCAGGATGTCAGACCTATTGTGCAAGTCTATTCCTCCAAATCGAAACATAACAGAGTCATTATGGCGCCAGGAATAGGTAAGGCTGCATAGCACTTTACTACCGACAGTGGGCTTGTTGGTAAAGACATGTAACCTGTATTCGACTCTTACGAGCTCCCTGGCACGGAGCCAGATGGTCTATTCTACCTAGTGGACCTGGACCAAAAACGGTACAGGATT